>JAXIVJ010017987.1:0-22500 GCA_036785665.1 Chirona hameri | reverse complement strand
TATATCCCTTCTCTTTTTCTTTTCTTTTTCCCGGTTTCCACCGGCGGTTTATTGCATATTCAATCGTTCAGTTAATCATACATCATCGATCATTCCGTCATCAATCATATGGATCACATTTCGACACATGACACATTTTCATTCTAACACTTGCTTCAGCCCACCCCATTTCTGCTCTAATATGTGCGTGTGCGTGTGTGCGCGTGCGCGCGCGTGTGTTAGTATACTTGTGCATTGCTATGCTTGTGTCATTGTGTAATGTGTATGCGTGTGAAAGTGCGCGCTCCCACACTCACCCACTCAACACAATTTCAGAGTCTGGCTAGATTTTTTTTAATATTTGACCTCGTTATATGGACTTCAGCTGTCCCCATTTCGCATCGAACTTCTCGATATTGTTTTTGTATTCTTGCCGAGTGTAGATCTTTTTCGGCTTCTAGCCTCGAGTAGTTCAGGAAATGATTAAACGACAATTGTATGTTTTTATTTTTGTACTTTATATATCGTTAATTTGCCTATTGTTGTTATGAGTATTTCTATTTGCGTACACTCAACTAACGCCCGCCCCGCTCCGCTCTCCGCAGCACTGGACGGACCTGCTGCGTCCCACGCCCGAGTGGTGCCCCGCCTCGGAGCGCTCTAAGATCAGTCCACTAACGCCCGCCCCGCCCGCTCTCCGCAGCACTGGACGGACCTGCTGCGTCCCACGCCCGAGTGGTGCCCCGCCTCGGAGCGCTCTAAGATCCAGTCCACTAACGCCCGCCCCGCCCCGCTCTCCGCAGCACTGGACGGACCTGCTGCGTCCCACGCCCGAGTGGTGCCCCGCCTCGGAGCGCTCTAAGATCCAGTTGCCGCTCGGTCCCGTCAAGGAGCGCTACACGCCCAACCCGGGCGCCGAGAACCCCAGCTTCGTGCCCGACAAGTAATCTCCGTCCTAGGAGGCTTTAGGCCAGACACGGCGGTACAGCCAGCGCCGAGACCAGCGAGACGGCGATACAGCACCGCGCCGAGACCAGCGCTGCGTTCGTCGAGTTAGTCTGAGCAGTGCAGATAGTGTTAGGCTCGTGGACCCACCTTCTGCTCGATGATACGGCGCGGAGCCAGACATGGCAGAAGATCGTACTTAAGATGTGTAAGCGTCGTGGAAGTAGGCAGCTAGACTCCCGACGTTAGTGTCCTGATTAGGCGGTGTCGGTCCCTGGTAGTTGGTTCCCTGCTCTGACCGTCGGGCTTTTCTCTGCATACGATGTGCGGCCGTTGAAGGTAGGTGGAGTTCGGAGTTCGGACCGTCCACATGCCAGGTTCGGCACGTGGTGCGAGCAGTTCGGCCTGTGTTCCATTTTAATCCGTCCTCACCAGCTGGTGCGACGTACACCGCTGAATCACGCTCAGCCTTATCTACGATGAGCTGTGATTTATACAATATTCCAGGGAAGCGTGTGCGTGTGCGTGTGCGCGTGCGTGTGCGTGTGCGTGTGCGTGTGCGTGTGCGTGTGCGTGTGCGTGTGCGTGTGCGTGTGCGTGTGCGTGTGCGTGTGCGTGTGTGTGTGTGTGTGTGTGTGTGTGTGTGTGTGTGTGTGCGCGCGCGCGTGTGTGCGCGCGTGTGTGTGTGTGTGTGTGTGTGTGTGTGTGTGTGTGTGTTTTATAGTGCGTGCTTAGGTTATGAAGTGTTTTGGAGTATATTTGTACTGGATATATTGAATAGGTAGGTCATATTTACAACGCGTCCATTTCTAAACAATGTTTTTATTGCATCCAATTTCATCGATGTCATGCCTCTTACAATATTGACTTCCATATTGTGTGGTTGACCGCGATGGATACATTCCGTGCCGATCAAGTATGACAACGTATGATGTTCCTATGTTCTGTTCACTGATTTTTTTTACGCGCGACAGTCTTGTGAACTTGTGGTGCCGCACCTTTCATTCGCAAGGATTCGGCGTACGATGTGCTGAGGGGCTCCTCTGGCGACGCCATTGACTCGATGGAATTTATCTCCGCGCGGCCTTTTACAATCGTGCTCGCGCTCAAGCCCCACACCAACGCCCAGCGTTCATGATATGGGTGAACAATACATATTTTAAATACAGCCTAATAATTGCGTCTGGAATTTTGCCGCAATGTGACAATGAGTTAAATGCAGCGTTAACAAAGCGTCCTGCCGCGGGGTATTCGTGGTTTGTTCTATAAGGCTTAGTTGGGTGTGGTTGTACCTAGTTGGGTGCAGCCTTTATAGCGTTCTCCGCTAATGAGTACTCAATTGTACATTATAACATATATAATGTACATATATAAGGAAACAAACGCCAATAATTATTTTTACTAAGTTCCGAGTCTTTTACATCTTCTTTCGAAGCACACAATGTCATAACATGCGCCACTTTTGAAATCCGCGCCACTTCTCGCACTCCATGCTGAATATGCGAGTCTGTTTTAGAAATATATTGGTTTGGAAAATGGTTTTTGAGGGTATATCTCGATAATCTGGCCAAACTAATGCCATATTCAACATTTTCGGATACGAATTATTAATATTATTATTATTATTATTATTATTATATTATTATTATTATTATTAGCACAATCACAACGATCTGGCAAAGTGGGTGGTTTTCTTTAACCCGCGCTGTGCCGGGAGGGGGTGGCGTTTGGACGCCCCTTAGTTTTTTTTTAGAGGATAGCGACTCCGCCGTTTACGCACAGGTCTCTTGGGGTGTCAATTACCCACATTGTGTGAAATTCTTGACCTCGGGTCGTCTCAAGCCAGGGACACCAGGCCAGATCACGTGACCCCACCTCTAAAAAAAATTGCCGTCGTACCACAACCACAGCTTTTGGCCGATCAGTTTCGAACTTATAGGATTGAATTAGGTCATAGATTAGGGGTGCGATCGGCAACACTACGAATTCGCCGTAATCACGACGAATTCGTCGGTGATTCGTCGGTCACCGAATATTCGCTCAGTTTGTGTTCGGCAACACGACGAAGCTGCAAACGAGCGAATTCGCCCGACGAATTCGCTCTGTCGGAGCGCGAATTTCCAAACCAGTCGTCGGGAGGGCTAATTTCTCTTGAAAGTCCGATAAAATGACCAATGCTCATCCAACATTAGGAAAAGAGAATATGACACCCTGACTTTACCACTGAACAATGAACATCATTGCTGACAAAGTTTAAAGTACCGTGATTTCTGATAACAAGTAAAATAACCAAACAAACCTTGACACAGCAGTGACAAAACCGGCGGATAGCTGTTGTTGTTCCAGAACGCACGAGACAGCGAATTCGTCGGAGAACGAATTCGTTACAGGACAGACAGACAGACAAGACAGACAGGATATATATATATAGATAGATAGATAGATAGATAGATAGATAGATAGATAGATAGATAGATAGATAGATAGATAGATAGATAGATAGATAGATAGATAGATAGATAGATAGATAGATAGATATATTGTATTGTATTGTATTGTATTGTATTGTATTTACTTCGTGGGCTTATCCCTGACACATGACCGAGGTCATAGGGCTATTCTTAAGCCCGAGTCAATCGCACGAGGACATACAGTGATTGGTAAAATACAGGCACACTTCATACACACGATAAAACAGCGGCAATCAAGATTCAAGAGACTAATCCAGGCAGAGTCTGAGGCCGTCACTCCGATCTCGTCACTTCTGACAAGCGCTGTCGCAGCTTACACAAGAAGAGGGAGGCAGACATAGTCACAAACTCACGCGGCAGGGTGTTGTACTCGGCAGCCGCGCGGTATACAAACTGTCTCTTCCCCGCGGCCGAGCCACGAATGCGGGGGAGACTGAGCAGTTGGTCCTGTCGGGTACTGCGGCTATGGTCATCGCGCTCGGCATTGGTACAAAACTGCGCGCCGAGCGACTCGGGCTCCCCGGTACGCCGGACTCTGTGGAGCATGCTCAGAGTGTGGTGTTGGACCATAGCAGAGGGATTGAGCCAGCCAAGGCTGGCACGGACGGCGGAGATATGGTCGAATTTCTTCTTGCCAGAGACCACACGGGCTGCGACATTCAGTATTTTGTTGATGATTGCGAGGTTCTTGGCAGACCCGTTACCGTACACGGAGAGGCAGTAGCGGACATGGGAGAGGACGAGAGCTGACACAAGGATAGGGAGTGTGCCGGACGGGAGGTAGTGACGAATGTGGGAGATACCGGTGAGGATCCCGAAGCACTTCTGCGATAATTTTGACACGTGAGAGTCCCGCGTTAGAAAACGGTCTAATGTCATACCCAGATTTTTGACTTCTGTTGACTTCTGTGCAGGGTGACAATGTGGTTTGGCGGAATTTCACTGTGAACTGGGGAAGGTTGTGCAGATTTTGACGTGAGCCAAGAGGGAGTAGTTCAAATTTGGTTTAATTGACTTTGAGACCATTGAAACGGAAGTAGTCATCAAGAGAGTGGAGCGATGTCTCTAACTTGGCGGCTAAATCAGAAAGGTTGGATTTTTGACCAGAGACCAGGATCTGGGTGTCGTCAGCATACTGAATGACGTACGCCTCACCTGCGTGAAGACTGGGGTCGTTGACGAAGATGGTGAACAATAGGGCCTAGGGGTCCTGGAGAAGAGCCTTGGAAGACTCCCTGGTTGATGGTGCGAGGGGCCGTGATCTGCGAGCTAGAAATTGACACGCTTTGGGTATGGCCAGAGAGGTAGTTTCTGAACCAGGTAGTCTCGACGCAGTGAAGCTGCAATTTCTCGAGCAGTTTTGAGTGACAGATAACATCAAATGCTTTACTTAAATCAATCAAGCAAAGGAGCGAGATATGGCCTTGATCCATGCTAGAAAGTGCGCGGTCGGAGATCTGGATGAGGGCGGACTCGGTGGAATGCTTAGGACGGAAGCCGTGTTGGGTGGGGACAGCAGACGGTTGTGGGTGAGGTAGTGTTGGAGTTGGCACTGGACCACCTTTTCCACTACCTTGGTAATGACGGGAAGGATAGAGATCGGACGGTAGTTGGAAGGACTGTCTGGATCGCCGGACTTGAAGATGGGATGGACAATAGCATGCTTCCATGAAGCCGGTATGTCGTTCATGACGAGACAGGTGTTTACAATATGTAACAGTACCGGTCTTATGGCGCTAAAAGACATCTTAAAAACACGAATACTTATACACTGTCTGTCTGTACCACTCGCAGAGGAGTTACACATGTTAAAAATAGTGTGGCCTAAAAATCCGAGGGTGATGGGTTGAATAGCAAAGGCGCACGCGCCGACACGGGGCAGGCGGACAGGAGCATGAGGGGCATTCCCGGCCGCGGTCACTTCGGCGGCCACCCTAGGGCCGACACTGACGAAGAACTCGTTCAGGGTATCGGGGCTGACGGGGGGACACACGGACACCTCTGCTGCTTGCCGCTCACAACATGCCGTATGTTCCGCCACACTGACGCCGGACCATCCGCCGCGATTCTCTCCTCGATATCGCGCCTCGCATCCGCGCGGACAGCGGCGCGCACCGCTCGGTTGGCGGCCCGGTACACGTCAGAGCCGTGCCCGTGGGCATCAAGCGCGGCGGCTCGCTGAGCCATCAGTCCGCGGGTAGGGGAGGATAAGGGAGGTGCCGAGGGGTTGCGGATCTTAATGGACCGGTAGGGGGCGTGGTGGTCAAGGATACCGCGCACGGTACAAACAACAGGATACAGGATGAAAACACGTCACTCCAGGCACAACATAACAGATCACGATGATATGCAGCGAGGTCGATTTTACTCAGAATCCGAGCCTTGATGACAATAGGCTTGCGCCGAAGTCGAGGGATATCACAGATCATGCGGATGAATCTATGGGGGCTAAAATGACAGAACCTAGTGCCTGAGTGCTTAACAATCTCACGGTTGACGATCAAAATATCTAAAAGTGAGCCGGTGGAGTACGTAGGTGATGAAATGGTCTGCGACAATGAATGACTAGCGAGGAACTCAGTGAGCCTCCTGCAGCCGGGGTGCGAGCCAGGGTCCGCGAGCATGCAGCAGTTTAGGTCGCCGCCGATGATGACGGCTCGGCCCGGGTAGTGCAGCAAGACAGACATGCTGGTACTGGGCGTATAGCTCGGTAAAGTCGGCATCTAGAGCGGCCGCGGTGCTGCGAGGGACGCGGCAAACGGCGCCAACTACGACCTCCTGCCGACCCACCTGTACAGGTGCCACAGTGATTCCAGCTTACACTCGCGGCTAGTCGGGGCCGGCACGTCAATCTTCTTAGACTCAATCCCAGCACGACTAAGCACCGCAACACCTCCGTATTCTCTGTGAGAAAACTTGCGGTCACTGCGCTTGAGTTCGTAGCCAGGGAAGACGAGTAGACGGTTAGGAATACTGGGTTTTAGCCACGTTTCACTAATAAGCATGATGTCATTTTTAAAAAGGTCAAGTTCCACAGTCTTGGGCTTGAGTGACTGGGTGTTGAGGGCACAGATCTTGAATAAACCACCGCTGGAGTCCCGGTGCCAGATCTTGATTAAACCACCGCTGGAGTCCCGGCGCCAGATCTTACCGCCACGGGAGCCCTAGATATATAGATAGATAGATAGATAGATAGATAGATAGATAGATAGATAGATAGATAGATAGATAGATAGATAGATAGATAGATAGATAGATATATAGATAGATAGATAGATAGATAGATAGATAGATAGATAGATAGATAGATAGATAGATAGATAGATAGATAGATAGATAGATAGATAGATAGATAGATAGATAGATAGATAGATAGATAGATAGATAGATAGATAGATAGATAGATAGATAAATAGATATGTAGATAGATAGATAGATATATAGATAGATAGATAGATAGATAGATAGATAGATAGATAGATAGATAGATAGATAGACAGACAGACAGACAGACAGACAGACAGACAGACAGACAGACAGACAGACAGACAGACAGACAGACAGACAGACAGACAGACAGACAGACAGACAGACAGACAGACAGACAGACAGACAGACAGACAGACAGACAGACAGACAGACAGACAGACAGACAGACAGACAGACAGACAGACAGACAGACAGACAGACAGACAGACAGACAGACAGACAGACAGACAGACAGACAGACAGACAGACAGACAGACAGACAGACAGACAGACAGACAGACAGACAGACAGACAGACAGACAGACAGACAGACAGACAGACAGACAGACAGACAGACAGACAGACAGACAGACAGACAGACAGACAGACAGACAGACAGACAGACAGACAGACAGACAGACAGACAGACAGACAGACAGACAGACAGACAGACAGACAGACAGACAGACAGACAGACAGACAGACAGACAGACAGACAGACAGACAGACAGACAGACAGACAGACAGACAGACAGACAGACAGACAGACAGACAGACAGACAGACAGACAGACAGACAGACAGACAGACAGACAGACAGACAGACAGACAGACAGACAGACAGACAGACAGACAGACAGACAGACAGACAGACAGACAGACAGACAGACAGACAGACAGACAGACAGACAGACAGACAGACAGACAGACAGACAGACAGACAGACAGACAGACAGACAGACAGACAGACAGACAGACAGACAGACAGACAGACAGACAGACAGACAGACAGACAGACAGACAGACAGACAGACAGACAGACAGACAGACAGACAGACAGACAGACAGACAGACAGACAGACAGACAGACAGACAGACAGACAGACAGACAGACAGACAGACAGACAGACAGACAGACAGACAGACAGACAGACAGACAGACAGACAGACAGACAGACAGACAGACAGACAGACAGACAGATAGATAGATAGATAGATAGATAGATAGATAGATAGATAGATAGATAGATAGATAGATAGATAGATAGATAGATAGATAGATAGATAGATAGATAGATAGATAGATAGATAGATAGATAGATAGATAGATAGATAGATAGATAGATAGATAGATAGATAGATAGATAGATAGATAGATAGATAGATAGATAGATAGATAGATAGATAGATAGATAGATAGATAGATAGATAGATAGATAGATAGATAGATAGATAGATAGATAGATAGATAGATAGATAGATAGATAGATAGATAGATAGATAGATAGATAGATAGATAGATAGATAGATAGATAGATAGATAGATAGATAGATAGATAGATAGATAGATAGATAGATAGATAGATAGATAGATAGATAGATAGATAGATAGATAGATAGATAGATAGATAGATAGATAGATAGATAGATAGATAGATAGATAGATAGATAGATAGATAGATAGATAGATAGATAGATAGATAGATAGATAGATAGATAGATAGATAGATAGATAGATAGATAGATAGATAGATAGATAGATAGATAGATAGATAGATAGATAGATAGATAGATAGATAGATAGATAGATAGATAGATAGATAGATAGATAGATAGATAGATAGATAGATAGATAGATAGATAGATAGATAGATAGATAGATAGATAGATAGATAGATAGATAGATAGATAGATAGATAGATAGATAGATAGATAGATAGATAGATAGATAGATAGATAGATAGATAGATAGATAGATAGATAGATAGATAGATAGATTGATAGATAGATAGATAGATAGATAGATAGATAGATAGATAGATATATATATATATATATATATATATATATATATATATATATATATATATATATATATATATATATATATATATATATATCAACCACCCAACATCATGTCTTTTCGCTTCACGGATCCCAGATGAGTCCCTGAACAGGTCGGAAGGGCGTAGAAAAGGTCAGAGGGGCCCCTAGACAATCTAAAGGGACCTTGGGCCTTTCAACAGTAAGAATACAGTTGTACAGGGAATAAAACTCAAAATTTTCGCGCCGCTCCGTGGCGCAATTTAACTAGAAATTCAATTATATGCGGGTTGGGAAAAAAATATGTCAGTTTCTCGGCGCATTATGTGTTATGTTGCTACATACTACATACTACATACTATATTATTCGGCAAAATAGTTCATTTTAGCACCTTTTCCCCGCACTTTTAAACGCACAATATAGCAATTTTAGAGGTCCGCACCAAACGCAATGCGACGCATTGATGATAAAGCAACCCAGGGCATAATACTCCAAATTTTCGCGCCGCTCCGCGGCGCAATTTGTTTAAGAGTTCCAGGTCTTGAGCTTAAAAAAATATTCCAAGTTGGTATAGCTGATTCCAAATTCGTGTCGGTGGTTCCAAAGTTGATGTGGCAGTTTGCTAACTCCAGTTCCTAAACGTTGGTATGGCCCATGCCATACCTGCCATACTGCATTTTCCAGCCTTGTAACGTGCCTTTTCATGCGTTTTTTATGGGGGGGGGGCTTTCAACGCTCGGGAAGGGGCCATTTCGAGGCGCCGCCCCCCCCCCCTGGACGAAATCCTGGCTACGTGCCTGTGTTCTCCCATAATCAATCAATAAACGTTTCAGAAAACCGTGATGCATTCGGCGGATTAACTTCGCCCCAGACGGCGACCTATTTAGTGTCGGCGATTTGTTTCATTGACCAATCAGGGACGTTGTCACGCTTCTTCGCACACTTAAAGGAAATAGTTCACCTTCAACATTAGTTTTAAACTGAGATAGCAGTTTGTAGCCCGTGTTGGGAAACCCCTATCTGCAAGTTTTCTTGACTGAAAAGACTCTCCAGCCGAATATATTTGAGTTTTTGGCGAAGGAATGCGGTGCTGACGAAATAATGTTGTACTGGTTCTAGCCCGGGCAGAGGCTATACCATCAGCCAATCAGCTTGCAGCTGGTGCTAGCAAGCGATCGCCGGCCGCCGGTTGGCACATCTCCAATGCGAGTCTATCTTTACGCGACCACTTTCGAATCTGATTGGCTGAACCATTGTTTACATTCTCGTGACATCAGGACTCTGACTCAGAGAGTATGCATATAGTTTTGATAAACAATACAAATTACGACCTTCTGTCCTGAATCGGCGCGATATAAGGCTATTTTTGACAATATAAAAGAAATTGTATTAAAAAATATAATCAAATCGTATTGGGTAAAAAATTCCAAGGTGAACTATTTCCTTTAAACTTTGGAAATTGTTTACCAAACACGATTTGATTGTATTTTTTTAATCCAATTTCTTTTTATATTGTCAAAAATGGCCTTATATCGCGCCGATTCAGGAGATAAGGTCATAAATTTGTATTGTTTATCAAAACTATATGCATACTCTCTGAGCCAGAGTCCTGACGTCACGCGAATGTTAAAAAATGGTTCAGCTAATCAGATTCGAAAGTAGTCGCGTAAGGATAGACTCGCATTGGAGATGTGCCAACCGGCGGCCGGCGTTCGCTTACTAGCACCAGCTGCAAGCTGATTGGCTGATGGCATAGCCTCTGCCCGGGCCAAAACCAGTACAACATTCTTTAGCCAGCACCGCATTCCTTCGCAAAAAAAAACTCAAATATATTCGGCTGGAGTCTTTTCAGTCAAGAAAACTTGCAGATAGAGGTTTCCCAATACGGGCTACAAAACTGCTATCTCAGTTTAAAACTAATGTTGAAGGTGAACTATTTCCTTTAAGGGGAGTTCGCACTGCGCTTTAACGGAAGCCAAAACACCGACGGATCCGCCAATCTGCCAGTATTTTGGCGTCCGCCACTCTTACTGTGAACTCCGCTTTACTTCATTTCTGGCCTTGACTTGTTTACAAATCAACATGCAAACCCGAGATAGTGATGAATCATACTGTTCGTCACCGTATGTAAGTAAGTACATATTTTGTAATTTCCCAAAATATAATTTTTGAAATAGAAAAAGTTGTCATTTCACTTTTAAATTAAGGCACGATCAATTTGATACTATACATGTGTCACAGACAAATGCAGATAAATAAATCAAAAGGTGAATATTTCCCTTTAAATGGAAATTCGGTAGCAGAAAAACGGGCATATTATGGCGTTAATGTACCCTATTTGTTGTTTAGGCACACTTTGTGCTAGCTGAAAGGAAACACCGGCGGATAGTTTTACGACATGAACGTTTTTGGGTGTAAGTTTTCAGTCACTTCGACCGAATAGCTGCAAAGAAATAAGCTTCTGAAAACCATGGCTATACGGTCGGGCCGCTCATACGTATATTTTTCCCCTGGTTAAAGGAAATAGTTCACCTTCGGGAAACTTTTCAGAACACGATTTTATTATATTTTTAATACAATTTATTTTTTATTTTCAAAAATGGTCCTACATCGCGCCAATTCAGGACAGAAGGTCGTAAATTATTACTGTTATGGTGTGCGTTATTGGTCTGCGCATGCTCCATGGCAGTGCTGGCACTTTCAGACGGTACGGTACATCATATATAACATGATGTACCGTACAAGTATTCCTTCGCCAAAAAGTCAAATATCTTCGGCTGGGGAGTCTTTTCAGCCAATACGAGTTACAGATAAGGATTTCTCAACACGGGCTACAAAACTGCTATTTCAGTTCAAAACCTATGTTGAAGGTGAACTATTTCCTTTAAAGGGAATGTGCCTACTGTTTTGGAATGTCAATTTTTTTTAAACGGTAAGTAGCTATTGGTTTGATTGTTGCATATGATGAAATTCACATCTGGAGCCCCTTTAGTTGAATTTGCACTTATATTTTTTTCTTCTCTTCGATATCTCGCCATCTCGAACGATCGCCACTATGGAGATGTTATGTAAAACGGCGCACATAAGACAATACAATTACGGTCACATCATGCAAGATAGAAAGGTAACTTTTGCACAGCACGTTCTTGCCACTGTGAACTTTATTATGTGCAAGTTTCGTAGCTCTAAATTGATGTCTTCTTAAAAAAATGGCTATCGGCCATCATCGAAACGGCCATCATCAAAAAACATGATGGCCTTCCAGTTTCTGTTCGGCTGCTGCTATCAGCGTGCACGAGCTGTTTTGTTGAATTGTTATTGGCCGGCGCTAACAATATGCTAGCAGTTTAATCGATAGTTGCAGTGCTTCTAGTTGCGGAAGCCCTCTGGAGTCTACCCGATAACTTTTTGCTCCCAGCAAGTTCCTGGAGTCTTTGGAATATCTCAGCAACTAGGGTGAATCTGGAGAAACGAAGTCATGGGTCAGTTCAGAAAATTATGTTCTATAGACCAGTGTCAACAACCCCGAATAAGCGATGTGAGTAGGCACACTTCCTTTAACGGAAGACCTCGCTCCGCTCCGTTTTTTTAATATAATAAATTTAGTCCGAATGTTTTTGAATGGGTGGATTTCCGAGGTCAGGCCCCGCGATAAGCATAGCTTGTTGCGCAGACCCTGACCCCACCACCTGATCAAGCAATTCCTGGCGTCCGGCAGAATTTAGAGACGAAAGTTGTATGTGCCCGACATACCTGGACACGGTCCGCCCCGCTCACTGACGTCACCTGACCTTGAGTGCGACCGCTGCCACCGTCCACAGGCCATCCCAGTCGGGGGCAAACAGTGAGCGCTGAAGCGACTCGAACCCGGGCTGCCAATGCCGGGTGAGGTCAGAAGCCCAGCGCTCTCCCACTGAGCTACAGGGGCGGACCATAATCAAACTAATCAAACTGCTTATGCCGGGTCCTGGCCTAGCAAATCTATCCATTCAAAAGCTTCAGACTAAATTTATAAAATAAAATATGCAAACCATTTCGTTCAAGTTGCGTTCAAATGCGTTCAAAGTTTGTAAACCGAGGTTTTCGGATAACTAATTCATCCATTACTCCACGTACACGAGCTACTTCATCCGCATCCGTTTCGGCCAGCCGTCCATGCGCACAAATCACTACCCCGCACAACAAGCCAGCGGCAGTCATCGGTTCCGAGGCGATCCGTCCTCCTGGTACAGTTACGGGCACCCCGGGTCGGCCAGCATGCAGAACAGTGAGATGCGCTGAGCTTATGAAGAAGATATTAAAAAACACGTCAATGACGTTTCCTTGTATCGCATCACCGACCTCCTAAATATCTATCAAACCCCTGACCCTGACCCCATGACCACCGAGCCAGTGTCTCCCGAAAGCAAAAAGCCAGTACAGTGGCAGCCGGGTGGCGCATATAAGTTCTGATATTCACGGCATGTTAAAGGAAATAGTTCACCTTCGGAAAATTTTCAGAACACGATTTTATTATATTTGTTAATACAGTTTCTTTTTTTATTTTCAAAAATGGTCCTACATCGCGCCAATTCAGGACAGAAGGTCGTACATTATTAATGTTATGGTGTGCGTTATTGGTCTGCGCATGCTCTATGCAGTGCTGGCACTCTCAGACGGTACGGTATATCATATATGGGCCGCATTCCTTCGCCAAAAAGTCAAATATCTTCGGCTGGAGAGTCTTTTCAGCCAATAAAAGTTGCAGATAAGGATTTCTCAACACGGGCTACAAAACTGCTATTTCAGTTCAAAATCCCATGTTGAAGGTGAACTATTTCCTTTAAGAATAATTCGAATTGAAGTCTATTGTGATCATGGATCGACGCAAAATTTGCCTACGATAGTGCGACCCTACATCCCCACTAGCATGTTAAATTTCGCGGTTTTTACTGCAAGGTGTGCGGAGTTATTAAGCAATCGGATGACATCCGAACGGACAGACGGACAGGTGGCTGCCACTTCTCATAATTAGTATGAAATAGCTTGATATGTAACACGAATAACTAGGAGATGCATCCCAAACAGCGATGAACGAATCGTCTGGCAGTGCCTATCGAATATATAACCGTTTGAACAATCTACATGAAGATTTCCGAAGAAGTTATTGTTTTTCCTATCACCTGTTATAATTTTACATAGACAAAATAAAGCTGGTAAATACAACTAAAAATTGCGTTAAAAATTATCAGATTTAAAAAATCGCATTGTCGCGAACCGTACTGATGGTTCATTCGGCATTTCGTCCCCCCCCCCCCCCCACTCAAAAATCCGTGGTTTCGCCCCTGCATACAGCATAATACAAACCCGTATTTGTATTATTATTTAGTCCGAATGTTTTTGAATGGATGGATTTCCGAGTTCAGGCCCGGCGCTAAGCATAACTTGTTGCGCAGGCCCTGACCCCACCACCCGATCAAGCAATTCCTGGCGTCCGGCAGAATTTAGAAGCGAAAGTTTTACGTGCCCGACATACCTGGACACGGTCCGCCCCGCCCTCTGACGTCACCTGACCTTGAGTGCGACCGCTGCCACCGGCCACAGGCCATCCCAGTCAGGAGCAAATAGCGAGCGCGGAGTGGACTCGAACCCGGGCTGCCACTACCGGATGAGGTCAGAAGTCCGGCGCTCTCCCAACTGAGCTACAGGGGCGGACCTTGAAAGTTACCTTGAGAAGTAAGTACAAAACTAAAAAGCGCTGAAATATTTCGCAATATGTAAGTACGTCTGAAGATGTAAGTACGTAAGTATGTAAGTAAAAGACATACCAATCGATATCAATCGACATCTATGCATTCTAAGACATATTTATATTTGTGGCAATCATTCACCCAATTTTACTTAAATGTGCACTGATCTGATACGGCACCGTTACGTGTTTAGCGCGTGCTATTTTCAAAAAGGCTCCAGTCACATAAGGTCCAGCTTACACACACAAAAAAACGGACTATTGCAAGACTGGTTTATATCACTAAGCGAACGCAACAGTCATTCCAAATCAAGCATGCATAAACGACCGAATTGTTAACGACTTCGATTGTCTTACCATGAAACAAAACTTCGCGGAATAAGCTACTCGCCATAACAAGCAGTGTCACAGGTCCAGATAACGACGCGATACAACCTGCAGAAGCGCTCGCACGGACATCAGAAGGCCCAAACGAACTACTTCTGGTATACGACGCCCCTGATGCCTTTCACCGGTGGCTGGGAGCCGAGACATACCGCCCAGTACACGATGTTAAACACAACAAAGATCACCGGATAGCCGACCACACCCTTCTTCCCGGTTCCAGCCACCTCGCGGGCCAAATTGCAGATCATCTGTCGAAGAGCGCCCATCGCTTCGAAATCATCGCTACTCCGGAGTCGGGTCAGGTCGCGAGCGGGCTCCTGCTCCCCGCCAGCCGGATCGCCGCCCTCCCGCACCGCGGCGCCACGCTGTTCGGTCACAACGCTCTTCCTGAAGATCTCCATGACGGTCTGACGCCTCATCAGACCCGTGAGCACAAATGTGCCGATGGTTTTGTCTCTGCGCGCGGCACGTCCGTGCTGCCACACGTCCAGCAGGCAGTCGACAACGGCATAGAACGTGAGGAAGGAGCAGACGCACATCCACACATCGATGGCCTTGATGTAACTGGCGAGCGGGAGGTAATCGCTGCCGGCGGCGAACAGTTCGACCAGCGTCAGCATGGTGGTGATGGTGAGCAGCATGCGACCCTGCACCATCTCCAGCGGCACCAGAAACGAGATCCAGGCCACCACCACGAACAGGATCGACGGGATGTAGATCTGCATCAGGTAGAAGAGCGCCTTGCGCTCGAGGATGAGGTGCATGTGCACCTGCGAGCGGTCCAGGTGGCCGGTCAGGCTGGAGCCGCGCTGTTCTGCCGTGACGTCGTCCGGCC
This sequence comes from Chirona hameri, assembly GCA_036785665.1. Taxonomy (NCBI): domain Eukaryota; kingdom Metazoa; phylum Arthropoda; class Thecostraca; order Balanomorpha; family Balanidae; genus Chirona; species Chirona hameri. The sequence continues at coordinate 6,863 of JAXIVJ010017987.1, read as the reverse complement.
GCACCAGGTAATAGGAGAACTGCGTCAGCTCCGACTCGGCGTAGCTGAGGGGCTCGTACTCGGACCATTCGAGTCGGAGTTCGCAGGGCGAGTAGCCGAAGCTCATGACGGCGATGTCGCATATTTGCGAGTCCATCGGAAAGTAACTGTAGTCGAATGGACAGGACAGCTCAAGGGTCATGTACTGGTTGGCGAACACCGTGCGATTCTTGTAGATGCGGAAGTTGGTAGTTGGAACAAAAATGACTGGACTGACAACCATCGCCGCGTTCGGAACATACAAATCTGGCAACCACAGCTTATCCTTAATAGTTGATGCAACTTCCACATATTCATGTTTAGAAACATTACTGATATGCAAAAAGCGAACCTCTTCCCATGAGTAACTCAAATATAGAGACATTGTAACTTGTCCGTTATTGACTGCGCTAATGTCTGATACTTGAGCTGATATGGAGATATTAGTTGGAGGAGGCAAGCGATCCGGGCATTTGTACACTTTAGCCGCAGGAGACAACCCAGCGGAGGTTGGACGGCGGCGTCGCATGTAATCCAGATGAGTGAAGCGAGTTGCACCATGGCTGATTGAGCTGTGCGCACCAAATTCCACTTGATGTGCATTAGTTTCAATCATCATGTCTATTTCCGGGCGCACCAATGGGATGCTGCTCACTAAACACGAAGTGACTAAATAAACAAAGATAGTCATTTCCTCGTCAAGCGTCTCCCTACATGGAAATTAACACATCAGCAGCAAACAAGCTTTGTGCGCCAACAAACCCCTTCCATATATTTTCCATGTTTTGTTTTGTCCAACAGGGGTCATAAATTTGCGTCCCACCGCGTAAACCAAATGCTGATTCCCTGACATCAATATCGAATTTGTGACTTGTTCCATGGCTCCGAACTCAAGAAACTCTTACTTGGATCCGCTATAATCCTGAATTCTTGGATAATACAGTCCATTGTTTGCTTCAATATGGTATACTGTGTAGTTGAACAATAGGATACCATCCAAGCTTCAAACCAACAGATGACTTCTGACTCTTGTTCTGACTTCTGATAAATGGAAATAATCAAAGGCAAATAAAAGGCCTTGTTGTTATAGGGCCTTGACAAAAGGCTTTATAGCTTTGTATCGTCGACAAAACAATCACGTGCACTGACCCTCGGTCTTACCCGTACGGAAAGATTTAACTTATTCCGAAGCCCATATATCTTTTTCAGCCTCTGTTAGCACCATGCATATGTTTAACTAGTGGCTCGATCACATTGCCTTGGGGTCAAAATCGCACCCTATCCGGGAGGTCGCAATGGCAACGGCGTAGGGGCACCTATAGGGTGCCGGTACCCCGTGCACGTGCAGGTATTCACCCTAATTCGGTAAAAAAAAAACACCGTCAATCATCATGATACGTGGGGATGCACCAGCCTACCGAATTGCAGCACTCTGGAAGTTTGACCTTTGTCACCTCTAGTGACCTCAATATTGACTGAGGCAAAATAAATGACTGCAATGACTTTTGTTGCCTTGTTTTGAGCTTTCGAACGTTTTTCCGTGTCTTCCTAAATCTTAGCCGTTCTATGTCCGTGAAGTTAGCGCCAGCGTCAAATTCATTTTACAGCGTCCGTCACCGATTGTTATGCCATTTGGTCCCAAGGTCAAATCGAATCTCCTGTTTCCAAAAAAGCAGGTCCATTGTGACCTTACTGGTATCCTTCAAGGTTAAAATAAAGGTCAAAGGACGGGAACGCTGTAGCGCCCCAAGATACCGTCCGATCGCGACAAAAATGATCTCAAACAATTACCGGTGCCAAATTCCAGGATGACAACAAATTTCAGAGTTGTGACCCGTGACCCTCAAGGTCAAATTTAGTGACAACGGACGGGGAACGTTGAAGCGCCCAAAGTTCCCGTCCGATCTCGACACAAATTGTCTCAAACGATTCCCCGTGCAAAATTCGAGGATGAAATAATTTTCCAAGTTGTGACCACACTGAACACTTTTTATCCTTTCCTATACTCGCCACAGCCGGGTAACAAGGCCCACAGACGTTCTTCACCACCCACTGGGTAGTAAACTCTTTTCATTTAATCTCGCCCAGAGGGTATTTTTTTCTCGAGATTACTCTCAGCGAACGGATAAGCCCTTAGCGAACCTCTTCCCTTTGTGAGGGAGAAAATCCCTCTCTCACAAAGGGTAACGTTAAAGGAAATAGTTCACCATGGAAATTTTTTACCCAACACGATTTAAATATATTTTGTAATACAATTTCTTTTATATTGTCAAAAATGGCATTATATCGCGCCGATTCAGGACAAAAGGCCGTACATTTGTATTGTTTATCAAAACTATATGCATACTCTCCGAGTCAGAGTCCTGACGTCACGCGAATGTAAAAAATGGTTCAGCCAATCAGATTCGAAAGTAGTCGCGTAAAGATAGACTCGCATTGGAGATGTACCAACCGGCGGTAGGCGATTCGCTTGCTAGCACCAGCTGCAAGCTGATTGGCTGATGGATATAGCCTCTGCCCGGGCTAGAACCAGTACAACATTATTTCGCCAGCACCGCATTCCTTCGCCAAAAACTCAAATATATTCGGCTGGAGAGTCTTTTCAGTCAAGAAAACTTGCAGATAGGGGTTTCCCAACACGGGATACAAAACTGCTATCTCAGTTTAAAACTAATGTTGAAGGTGAACTATTTCCTTTAAAGGAAATAGTTCACCTTCGGAAAATTTTCAGAACACGATTTTATTATATTTTTTAATACAGTTTTCTTTTCTTTTCAAAAATGGTCCTACATCGCGCCAATTCAGGACAGAAGGTCGTACATTATTAATGTTATGGTGTGCGTTATTGGTCTGCGCATGCTCAGACCAGTGTTGGCACTCTCAGACGGTACGGTATATCATACATGCGCCGCATTCCTTCGCCGAAAAGTCCAATATCTTCGACTGGAGAGTCTTTTCAGCCAAGAAAAGTTGCAGATAAGGATTTCTCAACACGGGCTACAAAACTGCTATTTCAGTTCAAAATCCCATGTTGAAGGTGAACTATTTCCTTTAAAGGGATTATACAGGTTTCCGTCCTGAAAGTAAATGCACTCTTTTGCAGTTGTATGAGCTTTGAACACGTTTAAGACATATAACAGGGACCTCAATGCTCATTTAGTCCATTATTTCAGCAATTATCAGAGTTAGAACTTGGGCGTTTTTCGAGACTGGTATCAGCTAACGAGTACTTGATCGGCACTACTGTCCACCACTTTTATCTTAAGATCAATTTTAGAGTTTTTAATTATCTGCAAGTCCTACACTGGATCACAAAATTATTATGCAATTCAAAACTGACGGGACTTTGTATTACTACACACTGTTCGTTGAGGTTTTGTGTTTTTGTGGTTTTCTTTTCTCTGGCCTTTAGCGTTGATAATTTGGTGGTGGCGTATTCATTTTTTGGCATGAAAATTCATGACAAATATAGATTTGTATGGGAAAACTAGGTAACTGCTGCTGTCGTTGGAACAAAACAAGTTTATTTTCTTTCAAATATTGCTTATTTTACCGGAAATATGCCATAAGTGAGATGTTTTTATTAGCATAAAAGAGATGACTGGCTCTGCCTCAGCCGGTCATGCAGAAAATACGCGGTGGCATCACCGCGCACTTTGAAATATCCTTACGTGCAGAAGAGGTCATTTCCAGAAAAATGTAGCTACCGTGGGACTTCTACCACCTTTATAAGTACGTTTTACTATGTAGCTCAATTATTCTGGGAAAGACCCGTATAATCCCTTTAAAGGAAATAGTTCACCTTCAACATGGGTTTTGAACTGAAATAGCAGTTGTGTAGCCCGTGTTGAGAAATCCTTATCTGGAACTTTTCTTGGCTGAAAAGACTCTCCAGCCGAAGATATTTGACTTTTTGGCGAAGGAATACGGCGCATATATGATGTACCGTACCGTCTGAAAGTGCCAGCACTGCCATGGAGCATGCGCAGACCAATAACGCACACCATAAAATCAATAATTTACAACCTTCTGTCCTGAATTGGCGCGATGTAGGACCATTTTTAAGCAGAAAAAAAGAAACTGTATTAAAAAATATAATAAAATTGTGTTCTGAAAAAATATCCGAAGGTGAACTATTTCCTTTAAGGGTTTATACGTTCGCAGAGGGTAATATCGAGATGAAAATATTTCCTCTGGGCGAGAGTAAATGAAAAGAGTTTACCACCCGGTGGGTGGTCAAAAACGTCTGTGGGCCTTGTTACCCGATTTGGCGGGTTTACACTCTAAGAAAAGGTAAACAAGTTTTCAGTGCAGTGACTTTCAAGGTCAAGTTGAAGCTGGTCATTAAAACAGTGAAAAATAGAAAAATATATCAATGAGTAACTTTAGGAGCCATAAGTTAGTCAAAAATAGTGATATTGTTGTTGCTGAAAAATGCTGACATTTGGCACGGGGAATTGTTTGAGACCATTTCTGTCGCGATCGGACGGTGACGGCGGCGGCTTCCGCAGCGCCGCCTGGCGGCCGGCCTGACGTCTGGCATGACGCGGCCGACGAGCCTGCGGCCGTGACCGCGGGCGCTGACCGCGGTTCTCCAAGATAATGTTTTTTTTTCACGTTCAGTGCAGGGAACGCGCAGGGGGGGGGGAATATTTGTATTGCATGCCCCCTCCCCCCCCCCCCTCGATTCTTGTGTGTGGGGGGGGGGGCATTTGCCCCTGATGTCCGCCCCTTGGATCCGCCAGTGGGGGCGGATGCCATCCCCCTTAGGTTTTTTGTTGGAAATAGCGAAAAACGACGCCATTTCGCGCCGCCATTTTTGGTACAACTGCTTGTCTATCAATTGCCCAAATCCTGTTAATTTGTTTACCTCGGATCTCCTCAGGTCACGTCACTCAGTCAAGTCTAGTGATCCCACCTCCAAAAAAAATGCAAGGTCGTGCCGCAGCCACATTGTTTGACCGATCAGTTAGATACTCACAGGATTTAATCAGGTCATAAACACCTACAATTCTACTATTTCGGATGATTTTTTATATCGGTGACCTAAGGTGAAGTCTATTTTGTGACCTCCCAATTATAAGTTATTGGGGAAACATGAAAATGCATATAAATCCACAGGAAATGGCTAAATTTGCCCAATTTTCACCAGAGTCCCGCATCTTTTGCAAAATACATTATGCAGGCACGTAGCCAAGGGGAGGGCGGCGCCCCCCCCCCCCCCCCCCCCCCCCCCCCCCCCCCCCCCCCCCCCCCCCCCCTGGAGGCCAGGAGGGCCTTTTTTGGCGCGCGAGGGCCCTTTTCAGCGCGGGCAGCGCGCCGAAAAGGGCCGACGAGACCGCCCGAAGCGCGGTATCATAGGCTCTTGACTACACGAAGCGTGGTCTTTAGAGAGTTTAGAGGACTTCAGAGGCCCTTTAGGGCCACCAGGGCCCTCTCTGAAAGACCAGAGGGCCCTTGGACGTTCAAAAGAGCCCTGTGCATGTCAGAGGGGCCCCTGGCCAGACTGAAAGGGCCCCTGAGCGGGTCAGAGGGCCCCCTGAGCACGTCGAATGGGCCCCCTGAACTTGTCGAATGGGCCCCTAGCCAGCACAGAGGGGCCACTGAGCATGTTGACAGGGCGACAAAGCGGCCAGCGCAGTCCTTTGCCAGGTCATAAGGGCCCCTGAGCAGGTTGAAGGGCCCCTGGACAGATCAGAGGGCCCCTGTGAAGTTAAGAGGGCCCCTGTTCAGGTCAGAGGGGACCTGACCATACCGAAAAGGCCCCTAGGTGGGTCAGAAGGGCCCCTGAACATGCCGAATGAGCCCCTAGCCAGCACGGAGGGGCCCCAGGGCAGGTCGGAGGGCCCTCGGAGCATGTCGCAAGGCGACAAAGCAGCCATCGCAGTCCCTTGCTAGGTCGGAAGGGCCCCTTAGATGGTTAAAGGGCTACTGGAGAGACCAGAGGGCCCCTGCAAAGTTAAAAGGGTCCCTGCGCAGATCGGAGGGGCCCCTGATCAGACCGAAAGGACCACTGGGCGGGTAAGAAGGGCCCCTGAACATGCCGAAGTGGCCCCTGGCCAGCACGGAGGGGCTCCAGGGCAGGTCGGAGGGCCCCTTGAGCATAGCCAGCAGGGCGACAAAGCAGCCAGCGCAGGCCGACCAGAAGAGTCGCTGGGCCGATCGGAGGGGCTCCTGGGCAAGTCAGAGGGGCCCCTGGCTAGACCGAAAGGGTCCCTGGGCCGGTCGGAAGGCCCCTTGAACATGCCGGATGAGTTCCTATCCAGACTGGAGGGGCCCCCTGGGCAGGTCGGAGGGGCCCCTGAGCAGGGGCGGCGGATTTCAGGGGCAGGGTACCCAAAATTCCCCCCCAGTCGGACAACATGACCCTTCCCCCTCCCAAGGATTTGTATTTGAGGAAGGGGATTTTGGGTACCCTGCGCCCCGCAATCCTCCGCCCCTGCCCCTGAGCATGTCGGCAGGGCGACAAAGCAGCCAGTGCAGTCCCTGGTGAACAGGCCGAATGGCCCCTTGACACACAAGAGGGGCTTCTTGGAAGGTCAGAGGAGTCTGGTGAGACCGGAAGGGTCCAAACATGTAGAGATCCCAGATGAAGACTAAATACAAAGAGGACTTACTCCACAATACAAATATTAAAAGCGGAGCTTTCGGGTATATTGTAACACCCTTCGTCAGGGTGCTACAATATACCCGAAGGATCCGATTTTATTTTTTCCTGTAGAGTTCCTCTTTGTATTATATATATCACCCACTCCACATCATGTCTTTTCGCTTCGCGGATCCCAGATGAGTCCCTGAACAGGTCGGAAGGGCGTAGAGAAGGTCAGAGGGGCTCCTAGACGATC
>JAXIVJ010017986.1:12500-24642 GCA_036785665.1 Chirona hameri | reverse complement strand
TATTGGCTGGTGACAAGACACCATGTCTCCACAGATTGGCCAGCGCACGACCACGTCACCAGTGACCCCGCACAGGTCACCAACCGATAGCGCGAGACGGGGCATCAGCCGGGTTACACTGTGTCGGAATATATCTAATTGAAAAGTTTCGTTTCTGGAAAATCCCCAACAAAACACTCAGCCACGATCTCGGACATCTACCCTTATCTAAATTATAACAAACTCCAATATTGTCTGAAAAAATAGTGAACCGTTCGCCACTAGACATAAGGGCTACTGCCACCAGCGCAGCGGCATACTCAGCCACATAAATAGGCAAAACAGTTTCTAAATTAATTGATAATGGGACGCAGCCCGGCCGCACAATTCCAATGCATGTTGGAGTGGCGTCTACATAAACTACGCGCTCATGCATGTCCGACCAGGCGATCCTGTCAGAATATCGCCACACAGTCACTTCCGACACATACGGCATCGCAGCCTCGCACGCGCTGCGGTCACCATCTCGAACTGCCTTTACAATTTCGAGCGGCAACTTCATAAATGGACGAACAAAATTCACAAAACCGGCAAGCCGCTGCCGCCACATCAGCGGCCAGTCAGGCGAGCACCGCGACAAGGCACTGCGCAGAGGCACTATTACCTCCGACTTAACTTGCGCCGAACACTTAATTAAATTAATCATCACGCCCAAAAACGTAACTGCTGTAGCGGGAACAATAACAGATTTTTCCAAATTAATACAAAGACAGACTCCGTTAAAAAATCACAAACACCGTCTAACATTATAGGATCACGCGCCAGAAACAAAAAATCGTCTATATACGCCATACCTTTCACCCCAGAAATCTCTCCTCTACCAGCTTAACAGTAACGGAGGAAAACAATTGCATTTCCGCAAGCGCGACTTTCAGCCCCATGGCAGCCGAGTAAAAACATAAGTTTTGCCGCCATAACTAACACCAAAATTGTTTTGCGTTGAGGTCGCTAACGGTATATGAAAAAATCCATCACGAAGGTCTATTTTCACTGCATATTTAAAGCCCTCAAAAGACAACGCCAAAACACGCTCTGCTGACGGCAGCACACACGGACGGTCCGGCAAAAAAGGTGTCAGCTCAGACATGTCATACACGAGTCGAGCCACGGTCTCAGATTTCGCCACCGGAAACAACCTATAGCACGCCACAGGCCTGCCGAGCCGCAAAATACCTGCCGCCACACAGTCCTCGACGGCCGCACTCATTAAGTGTGACCGCGGCGTGACGCGCCACACAGGCGGCACCAGCAGAGACAGAGCAGAGACAGAGCAGTGTATCAGCTTAACAGCTCCGTGCCGGGGGGGGGGGGGGGGGCGTTTAGACCCCCTCCCCCAAGGTTTTTCGAGGATAGAAAAAAAAACGGCGGCGCGCATTGCCGCCGTTTTTGGCACAGCTGTTTCGGCATCAATTGCGCATATTATGTCAAAAAAATACCTCGGTCATCTCAGGTCTGGTCACCAGACCAGGTCACGTGACCCACCTCCAAAAATGTTTCCGGTCGCACCACAGTCACAGTTTTTGGCCGATCGATTTCGTACTTACAGGATTTCATAAGAGCAATAGTACCTACAATACGTTTATCTCGGAATTTGAATATCGGTGACCTAAGGTCGGGTCAATTTCGTGACCTCCCCATTATAAGTCAATGGGGAAATAATCAAATGCTTCTTTTTCTGAGGATACGAATTATATCAGCCCAATTCCTTCTGGATCATGTCATCATAGGCAATTCTTGAAGTTCCAGGTTCAGTTTTTGCTCAATGACCCCTAGAGGGTCAGATGAAGTCACCCGAGGTCACAAACACTTTTTTCCCCAATAACTCTCGACAAAATCAAGATAGATAAGTGAAACTGGCACCACTGTGTTTGTCTCGTCGAGCACGTCTCCCAATGTAAAACATGACCTAATTGGGTTACCATTTGACCTTGACCTGAGGTCAAATTTCTAGATTGACCTAACCTAGTCATCATGCATATGATGCGAAGCGCCTTGACGATGCAAATACGATGACGTCAAAATTATTTCCCTATCTTTGTTAGATAAAATATATTTGTGAAAACTGTTTTGCTAAAAAATAGCCTGTTGGACATTTAATGAGCTCCGGAGCCTAAACTATTCACCTGAGCTCAAATCTGAGGACACCTTGTTGATTGATTTTTTCAATAGCTTTCCATTACTTTTTTTCCGTTTGTTTCTGGCTATCACAATTCCTGTGCTATCTGGGAATTTCTGGAGCGAAGTCCTAAAACTTTAAAATCTGACCCTTGATGATCTCTGGTGACCTCAATGTTGACCTGGGAAAAAACAAAACCTGAAATAGTTTAAAAATGCATTCTGACGGCTTTCGAACAGTGTCTTTTGTTTTTGTCTACGTCCCATAGAAGCCGAGTTAGAAAGGGGAGGGGGCGTCGAACCCCCCCCCCCCCCCCCCCCCCCCTCCCCCCCCCACCCCCCCCCCGTCACGGCGAAGGTAGCACCGAGGACCGGCACGGCGCGGGTTAACACGCGCCCTGGAGGGCCTCTGATAATTACACGCCCTGGAGGGGGGGGGGGGGGGGCGGATTTCGCCCCCCCCCCCTATGATCTCGAAAACCACGCAACGTAGCGACAAGCAGGAAGCGACGTAAGATAGCTCGAGACAAGCTCTTTCGAAAGTATTTAGTTAATTTTTTCAGGTCAATTTTGAGGTCACCAGAGGTCATCAAGGGTCAGATTTTCAAGTTTTCAGATTTCGGTTCGAACACCCCCAAATATCTCGGGAACTATGATAGTTAGCAGCAAACGGAAAAAAGCAATCGAAAGTCATTGAAAAATGCAATCGACATCGGTGCCCTCAGATTTGAGCTCAGGTCAATAGTTTAGGCTCCAGAGGTCATCAATGTCAAAAAGGTGATTTTGTTTTCAAAACTGTTTCCCCCAAATAACCTTTTACCTAATAAAGATAAAGCAATAATGTTTACGCCCATCGCGTGTGTCTTGTGAAGGCGCTTCGAATCATATTCATGGTGACCGGGTTAGGTCAACTGATAAATTTGACCTCAGGTCAAGGTCAAGTGGTGACCCAAGTTGGTCATGTTGCATATTGGGAGACGTGTCTCGACGAGACAAACATATTGGTACCGTTTTCTCTTCTCTATCTTCATTATGTCGATAGTTATTGATAAACCGTGTTGGCGGTCACAAAATTGACCTGACCTTAGGTCACCGATATTAGAAATCCGAGATAAACAAATTGTTGGTATCTATGACCTTATGAAGCCATACAAGATTGAAACCGATCGGCGTAAAACCTGTGGCTGTGGTACTACTGCAAACGTTTTTGGAGTTGAGGTCATCACGTGACCTGGTCTGGTGACCTGACCTGAGATGACCTGAGGCCAAAAAATTTACATAATTCGGGAAGTTCATTTCTAAACAGGTATACAAAAAACGGGCGGCGCTGCGCGCCGCCGTTTTTTGCGCTATCCTCGAAAAACCAGAGGGGTGGGCGGATTTCGCCCCCTCCAGGGCGCGTGTTAAAGGAAATAGTTCACCTTCAACATTAGTTTTAAGCTGAGATAACAGTTCTGTAGCCCGTGTTGGAAAAACCCTTTCTGCAAGTTTTCTTGACTGAAAAGATTCCAGCCCAATATATTTGATTTTTGGCGAAGAAATTCGGTGCTGGCGAAAGAATGTGGTGCTGGATCTAGCCCGGGCAGAGGCTATACCATCAGCCAATCAGATTACAGCTGATGCTGGCAAGTGAACCGCCGGCCGCCGGCTGGCACATCTCTAATGCGAGTCTATCCTTACGCGACTACTTTCGAATCTGATTGGCTGAGCCATTTGTTAAATTCGCGTGACGTCAGGACTCAGACGCAGAGAGTATGCATATAGCTTTGATAAACAATGATAATTTACGGCCTTCTGTCCTGAACCGGCGCAATATAAGGCCTTTTTGACAACATATAAATCAATTGTATTAAAAATGTAATCAAATCGTGTTTGGGAATTTTCAAGGTGAACTATTTCCTTTAACGTACTTTCTGCTTCTAAAAATACTGAGCACTGCAGGGGGGTTGATTTCCGCCCCCCCCCCCCCCCCCTCAGGTTTTCAAAGATAGCGAAAAAACGGCGGCGCACAGCGCCGCCGGGTTTTGATACGCCTGTTAGGACATCAATTGCGCACAATTTGAGAAAAAAATATGCTCGGGTCATCTCAGGTCAGGTCACCAGACCAGGTCAAGTGACCCCACCACCAAAAATGTTTGCAGTTGTGCCAAAGCCAGAGTTTTTCACCGATCAGGTTGAAACTTACAGGATGTCATGAGGGCATCAGTACTTACAATTCTTATAACTCGGAATTTTGATATCGGTGACCTAAGGTCAGGTCAATTTCGTAACCTCCCCATAATAAGTCAATGGGGAAATATACAAATGCTTCCTATTTCAAGAATATCCATGGTACTAGTCCAATTACTTCTGGATCATGTTATTATAGGACATTCTTGATGATCCAAGTGTAAGTTTTGTTCAGTGATCCCTATTGGGTCATTTGAGGTCATGCGAGGTCACCATCACTTTTTTTTTTGTCAATAACTCTCGACATAATGAAGATAGAGAAGTAAAACAGACATCAATGTGTTTGTCTCTTCGAGACACGTCTTCCCATATGCAACATGCCCTACTTGGGTCACCACTTGACCTTGACCTTAGGTCAAATTTTAAGTTGACTTAACAAGGTCACCATATATATCATTCAAAGCGCCTTGACAAGATAAACACAATGGCGTAAACAGTTTTCCGTTATATTTATTAAGTAAAAAGTTAATGGCAAAAACGATTTGGCAAAAAAACTGTTTTTTTCTTTTTGACCTCTGGAGCCTCAAATATTGACCTGAGATCAAATCTGAGGACACCTTAGCGATCACAAATTTCACTGGCTGGCGTTTGAATTTTTTTCGTTTGTTTCTAACTATCATAGTTTCTGAGATATATGGGAATTCCTGGAGCGATGTCCTAAAACAGGAAAAAACTGGAAAATTTGACCTTTGATGACCTCTGGTGACCTCAATTTTGACCTGACTTACAAAAACACGGAATACTTTCGATAGAACATGTATGAAGCTATCACATGCCTTTTTCCGCTTCTCGCTACGTTGCGTAGTTTTCGAGATCTCAGGGGGGGGGGGGGGCGGAAATCAACCCCCCGCCCTGCAGTTCGTGTTCGGCGCAAAGCCCCTGCAGTGCGCGGGTTAAGAGACTACTTTCGATTCTGATTGGCTGAACCATTGTTTTAATTCGCGTGACGTCAGGACTCTGACTCAGAGAGTATGATATAGTTTTGAGAAACAATAACAATTTACGCCCTTCTGTCCTGAATCGGCGCGATATAAGGCCATTTTTGACAATATACAAATAAATTGTATTAAAAAATATAATCAAATCGTGTTTGGGAAACATTTTCCAAGGGGAACTATTTCCTTTAACAGCTCCGTTTCAAATTTCGGCTCTAAAATAAGAAGCCGAAAATTTCGAGACAAATCCAGATCTCCTCTTATCTGTGGTTTATATAATTCGAATTATGTATATGGAAGATATCGCCCGCAGAAAATTAATGCTTTTGGCTACATTAAAGAGATGCCTGAGGCTATAACGCGAAAACCGTTCGACGGACGGGGCTTACAGTTTTACAGCGTGAATCTACTACGGCCCAGGTGACCCCCGACACCTAGTTCAATCGAAATACGAGAAGTAGGATGTTATGGTTTGGTCGATCTGACGTGGACTGTCCCGGGTGGCCTCTGTCACGTGACCTTGAGGTCACAGAGCGACTACAAGGCTGATGTTATATATCATTGAAAGCAGGTCCAAGAGATAAGCATAATTCCGTTTATTTGAGCTCTCTGGCACAATTACGAGCAAAGTTATTACCAAAGACTGCTGAAGTGCTGGTGACCATGATTTGTCCAAATACACAAATATAAATAAAATATTTAGAGAAAAAACTATCACAATGTTTTAAACATCTAAGGCTTATGTATAGATGTCGATTCTGGCATGGACAAAATTCCGAATTTTAAATGGCCACATTATAAAATCACGTGATTTAACCTGAGATCACGCGTTGAAATTCCAAAATTTAATAATTTTCCAAAAATGATTATATCATAATAATCTGTTGTTACTGATGATTCTGATGATATATAGCATTATATGACTCGCATGATTTAGATGGGAGATATTGCCTGCTGAAAGTTAGAGTTTTGCTTGACATTACAAAGTTGCCCGAGGCTGTAACTCGAAAACCATTCGACGGACATGGCTGGAAAGTTCACAGTGTGAATCTACAGCCCAGATAACCCCCACCACGTAGTTTTATCGAAATATGAGATGTAGGGTGTCATTTCCAGGTATTTTGGTCGATCTGTCTTGGAATGCCCTAATTCCCCACCCACTCCAACGAAAAATCGGTAGGCAAACGCGTGTTTTTGCCCCCGCCCCAAACCGTTCCGGGAGGTTGTGATTTTTGCTCCGGAAAGGCGTGATTTACCCCTATCCCCCGCTCAACGACTCTTTCGTGCTGACGACCCGACCCCCCCCCCCCCCCCGCTGAACGACTTTTCGCGCTGACAACCTGACCCCGCCACCCCCCTCAACGAATGTTTGCGCTGACGACTGGACGCGACGCCCCCGGTCAACAATTTTTAAACGGAACGAAATTTTGCCCCCCCCCCCCCCAAACTCGAAAGCTAGATCCGCCACTGTCTGTTCCTCCACCGTCGCTTTTCGCCAACCTCTCTCCCGATTGCAGGTCGGTCGCTGTCAAATCTCGGCAGTACAGTGCCCCTGACAAACAATTCATCGAGGAAGAAACCAGGAGACTACTCGCAGAGGGAATCATCGAATCCAGCACCTCCCCCTGGCGGACTCAGGTGGTGGTAACTACAAACGAGAGGCATAAGAAGCGGATGGTGGTAGACTACTCCCAAAAAGTCAACCGCTTCACCGAGCTTGACGCCTACCCACTGCCTAAGATCAGTGAGCTGGTCAACCAGGTAGCTCAGTACAAATGTTCAGTACAGTGGACCTCAGGTCCGCTTATCATCAGGTCCGGATCCGCCCCGAGGACACACCGTTCACGGCCTTCGAGGCCTGCACACAGTTGTACCAGTTTCGCAGGATCCCATTCGGTGTCACCAATGGGGTAGCCTGTTTCCAACGCATCATGGATCGGTTCATCAAGGACAACAGCCTCTCTGACACCTTCGCATACCTGGATGATATTACCATCTGTGGTAACACAAAGGAGGAGCACGACTCCAACCTCAGTAGGTTCGTAGAGGCTGCCAAAAAAGTGTGGCTTGACACTGAACCTTGACAAGTGTCTGTTCTCTGCTGATGCAGTGAACCTGCTCGGGTACTCCGTTTCGCATGGCGGAATCAAGCAGGATCCAGAGCGTCTCCGACCGCTCTGAGAGCTTCCTCTCCCTGAAAACATGGGTTCGCTGCGTCGTGCTCTGGGCATGTTCTCCTACTACGCCCAGTGGATCTCGAACTACTTGAGAAGGTAGGCCCTATTTCTCGAGCCTCCACCTTCCCTCTAGATGAAGGTGCAACGCGTGCGTTTGGTCTCCTGAAAGCAGAGATCGAGAAGGCTGTAGTGCATTCCATAGATGAAGACGTTCCGTTCGTGGTCGAAACTGACGCATCCGATGCAGCGATCGCTGCTACGCTGAACCAGGCCGGCAGACCCATAGCTTTCTTCTCGAAAACGCTGAACGCCAGCGAGCAAAAGCACTCGGCTGTAGAGAAGGAAGCGTATGCAATCGTTGAGGCCTTGCGTAAGTGGCGGCACTATCTCACTGGACGCCACTTTACTCTGATGACGGATCAGAAATCAGTGGCATTCATGTTCAACGCCAAACACGTGGGCAAAATCAAGAACGACAAAATTCAACGTTGGAGAATGGAGCTCGCATGCTACAGCTTCGATATCAGGTATCGTCCCGGGACAGCAGAAAGTGGCCCAGCCGACGCCCTCTCGAGAGCGCACTGTGCGACGGTCAGCTCCAATACCTTAGCAGAGCTTCACAACTCTCTCTGCCATCCAGGCGTCTCCAGGATGGTACATTTTGTCCGCTCTCGCAACCTCCCTTTCTCCGTGGAGGATGTGAAGAAGGTTACTTCCTCGTGTCAGACTTGTGCCGAGTGCAAACCGAGGTTCCATCGCCCGTCTCAGGCTCACCTGATCAAGTCCACTCTGCCATTTGAGCGCCTTAGCATCGACTTCAAATGTCCGATGCCAACATGTTCTCGCAACCGCTACCTGTTCACTGTTATTGAGGAGTTTTCACGCTTCCCTTTCGTGTTCCCATGTGCGGACATCACGACCACTACTGTCATTACTTGTTTGATTCAGTTGTTTGCGATTTTCGGTATGCCCGCCTACATACATTCGGATAGGGGAGCATCCTTCATATCATCTGACTTACGCCAGTTCCTAAACAGTCGGGGCATCGCTTCCAGCTGTACAACACCATACAAGCCCCGTGGCAACGGTCAGTGCGAAAGATACAACGGCGTTATCTGGAAGGCAGTTACGCTTGCTCTCAGATCCCACAGTTTCCCAGTTCAACGATGGGAGATGGTCTTACAGGACGCTCTGCACTCTATTCGATCGTTGCTCTGCACGGCAACCAATGTCACTCCTCATGAGCGTCTATTCGCCTACAGTCGTCGCTCTGCGAGCGGCTGCTCTGTCCCCACATGGCTGACCTCTGGAGGACCCGTTCTCCTGAGACGGCATGTCCGTCATTCGAAGTACGATCCTCTTGTAGAAGAATTTGAGCTGCTCGAGGCAAATTCCCAGTTTGCCCACGTTCGTTTTCCAAATGGAGAAGAATCAACAGTATCCATGCGTGAACTGGCTCCTCGTGGTGAGGTTCCACAGTCTGGTCAGAGTACGGATGACGCTCGTACTGCCTCTGGTCCTGATGACATTGCTCCTGGGCAGCAGAAGGCGGAGGACGCTTCTTGTGCACGAGACTCACACAACCAGACACTCCCCGGTGACAACCCAACCCTGGTGACCACACCCTCTGACCCGTTACCCATTCTCCATTCGCCCGCTGTGGCTGATCAGCCCTGCAGCCCACCACCGGTGCGCAGATCTACTCGTTTTCGTAGGGCTCCTAGCCGCCTCGACCTCTAGTGTTTAAGGTGTCGCTCGTCAAGCCTTGTGTGGCTTTTAGGTTGTGTTTTCACTTACCCGTCAATCTCTTAAACGCGGGGGAGAATGTGGTAATTGCTTTGTTTGTTGTCGCTGTGGATATTGCTCTGGGGGCTATCTTGTACATGTATTTTTCTGTTACAGGTACGATGCATGCTTTTGTTGAATAAAGCCAAATGCAAGAGCTTGTGCATGTGTATGATCAGAGTATCGGTTCGCTTACACTAACTGCATGAAAGCTTGGCTCATCACAGCTGTATCTTACGAACCGTTGTTAGGATTGGCACAGGCGTCTTTAGTTCATCAGGTATTTCATTTGACCATTTCTGGACCGATTCAATAAAGCGTGAGATCTTAAGAGCGGTTTTTATTGCGACTTTGTTGTCAAAAATAATTACTTGTGGAATGGACCACGATGAGCATGTCACGTCATCGATAAACACAAATTGTAAACAACCTAGGCATCACGCAACAGGCAGCATCAGTCATCTTGATTTAGCAGCGGCCAGCCGACGCTTTTTGTCAATTGGTATTAAGTGTTCCTTACATCTTGCTCCCAAATTAAGCATCTGATGTCCAGCGCTAGTAGACATGCAGCAAATGTCTCACTTGCCCATGGTTCGTTTCAATATCAAGCGTGTATGTTTAATCCTCGCCGTGCCCGGTGTGAGGGGGGGGGGGGGGGGGGGGGTTGGACGCCACCCCTCCCCCTCTTAAGGTTTTTGGAGGATAATATAAAAATAATAGGATAATACGAAAAATCAAGATGACCTTGACCTAAGGTCAAATTTTGCATTTGATCTAAACCACTTGCAATGGATATGATTCGAATAGCCTTGACAAGACAAACACTATGCTTTTAAAACTATTGCCATATATAATAACGAAAAACTGTTTTTGCCAAAATAGCCTTTTTGGCCTTTGATGACCTCTGGAGCCTAAACTATTTACCTGAGCTAAGATTTGAAGACACTTATAAGAATTGCATTTTTCAACAGCTTTATATTTTTCGTTTTTTTTCCTAGCTATCATAGTTCCTGTTTTATTTGGGAGTTTCTGAAGCAAAGTCCCATTTTCGGAAAATATGACCTTTGATGACCTCTGGTGATCTCAATATTAACTTGACCCAAAAATACCAAATTGTTTCGAAATGATTTTTGACGAGCTATCGAACGGTGTTTTTTTATATTCTGTTTACTCCCCATAGGAGCTGAGTTAGGAGGGGCGTTTCATAACCAATCAGATTGAGAACATTCCAATGACGTCCCATTGGCAGTATTTGGTAGCAATTTAATTCCCCATGGCCCACTAAAGGGATGACAACCCCATGCGTCAGAGTTGAAATCATGAGCGTGACAATTGAGGCAAAATAACTACAATAAGCCTGATCGCAAACAATTATTGAATATAGGTAGGGAATTTACATATAGGATTTGCTATTGCTGCAAACTAAGTGTTTAAATTAGTACGTAACATTTTATATCAATAATGAATTAGAGATAATAATAAACTTGAGGTTAAATTTCACTTTGACATTCTCGAATCTACTGACCAGTATGTCCTGAACGTGGATCTGCCTATTTCATTTTCATTGCGAATGAAAATCAGGTCTTTGGGATGACCTAATATTGACATATTGTTGAACTGATTTGGCATTGGGTGCTTTGTTTTTATAAAAGCGTTCTTGCAGGGTTTGATTTTTGTAAATTATTGTGACTGTGTATCACTGAAATCATTGAGATGCGTGCAACTCCAGCCATTTTGCAATAATGTCAAACTGATGTTGGAAAATAGGGTTGGCGCATACCTATTTCTATTGGGGGTTCCTTTAGTGATCCTTTCAAGGTCAGAACGTGTCCTGCCCTTTTGATGTCCCCAATCATTTCCCATTGATGCTAGTAAGATCCCCCATGACATTATGAATTTTGTCTTGTTTGAATCATTAGGGAAATAGTTGAGTAAGGGATAGGGAAATGTAGGTAAATATTCTGATACTGAACAACTCATAAGGTGATTTCATACAACCAAACTTATGATATTCAGGTATTGTAATTGTGACACGTGGTCCATGCTGTACATTATTATATGCTTCATAGCAATGCCTTTTTATTTTAATTTTTGTCATTTTTCTATCTCTTTTAGGAAATGTTGTAAAACATTGGTAGGCCCCAGAGAGGTATTGGTAGGGCCGTAATGAACATTGGCAGGGCTTGGGCCCTACCAGGCCTATAGAAAACGACGCCCCTGCTACGGAGACAGCTCTGACAGAAGTTAGTGACACAATTCTATCTGCCATGGACCGGGGCGAGATTTCACTGCTTGTGCTGATTGATTAATCGCGCTGTTTCGACGTCATTGATCATAGTGTACTCTTAGACAAGCTGCGACTTTACAACATTGATACCACATGGTTTGAGAACTACCTGCGAGGTCACACGCAACAGGTCAAGGTTGGGGACAGTGACGGAAAGGTTAAACTCTCGACTACTCTTCCCAATGACATGGGTGTGCATCAGGGAACCTCACTTGGCCCGCTATTGTTCTCCGTGTTCTCAAATGACCTCGCACTGCATTCTCACGGCGCATCCATCTTTCAATACGCGGACGATACGCAGGTTTTGGTCTCGGGTCGGAAACATGAAATTCACTCGTTCATTGCAAGGATGGAACAGGCTCTGGACACTCTCTCGGAATGGATTTCATCGCATTCTATGAAAGTGAACGCCGACAAAACGCAGTTAATAGTTTTCGTAACGAAAGCAATGCTGCGTAGCTTTCCGGAAGTAAGACTCAGATTTGGCGCATCGATCGTCTCCGAAAGCCGAACTGTGAAAAATATGGGACTAGTTATGGACAGGTTTTTGACCTTTGATACTCACATTGATCAGC
>JAXIVJ010017985.1:0-24646 GCA_036785665.1 Chirona hameri | reverse complement strand
TCTGGTAACACACCTCGACAGATGCTGATGCTTCTGGAAACTCCACTGTTATATGCTCTGGAAATCCCGCTGTTAGCCCTCTTGTATGATGGGCGGCTCTCTTGCATTGCCCAGAGAAGAACAGTTATTCTGTATTTTATTGAACCAAGGGGAGACAAGGCAGAGGGAGACATTACGTGCAGTTATAGGCGTACACAATAGGGGGGGGGGGGGGTAACGGGCAAATTCCCCCCCCCCCCCCCCTGAAGGTCTGTATGTATCCGCTTTGGTCGAAAAAATGAATGACTTTTTGACTTTAAAAAAGGTGAAAATGTTCCCTTTTGAAAATAGAGTGGGCAAATCCGGTGAGTTTTTTTTTGGGGGGTACTTTATGTCCCCCTGAGCAAAAATTGTCCCCTCTGGAGTGAATCCTGGGTACGCTACTGCGTGCAGTGTTCCGATATTTTTTTAGTAAGGTTGACTGTTTAGATTCGACAAATTTCCGACATCAGGACCCGCACTCCACCATCCGATAACGCAATGCCAGGTCAGCGGTAAAATTCCGTGGCGGAAATTGTATGCCCTCGCACAACTATAATAAGAACGTCCACCGGCCAGTGCAAGCTAGAGCCGGGATGCACTATCAGAACGTCCACCGGCAAGTGCAAGCTAGAGCCGGGATGCACTACGGGCTGGCTATAGTTTCAGTGCAAAAGAAGCACATTCATAATTTAGGCGCTACTGCAGTTCGGTGCAACACATGGGCTTGTAAATAGTGCACAAGAACTGGACGAAACGTAACGCAATCCGGCAAGTGAAAGCAAATTAGGACGCTCAAGTATGACAGGTTTAACACGATTTATGTGATATTTGCAGGGTGGTTTTGTGCGGTTGTGATAGCTTTGACATTATTTTGTGCGTCTTTTTCACCATGATTTGTGTTATTTACATGCATGAACTTGTCTAAATTGAATATACCTTTGTTATCTTCGCCTTCGAAAGAAAATCCCAGCGTGTCCTTTGGTGACCTCTGGAGCCTAAACTATTGACCTGAGCTAAAATGTGACACCCCAGTGGTTACATTTTCAAAGGGCTTTCGATTGTTTTTGGGCAGCTAAAATAGATATGAGGGTAAACTCATGCATCATTAGAAAGAGGAAGAAACATATAATATGGTGATATGCAAATTTACTCTCTAAGATCAAGCTTTGATAACTTGACGCTGATGTCAGGTCAAGGTTAAATCATGTTTGTCCGCTTCGATTTCTTTGGAATTGATACAGCTTGCAGCTTGGGCATTTATATGATAACAAGCATGCACAATCTCACGGTGCAACTGCACCTCCTTGTGGGTCAACAGGGGGCATATATGCCCCTGACCACTGGCGGATCCAGGGGGGGGGGGGGCATTTAGGGCGGCCGGCCCCCCCCCCCCCCCCAAAGCCCAAAGTGGCCTGTTTGCCCCCCCCCCAAAAAAAAGGTTCACTCAAAAAGTGATCGTTAATGACTAAACGATACCTTATTTTTTATCTTTGTGATAAAAGTATAATTCTTTGGTGAAAAAATATGTAAGTAATTTGGTAGCAATCGACATAGGCAAAAGAAACATTAGTGGCGCAAGACACAATCCGAAGGCAAGGACATATATAAGCCTTGTCTGAAGCACGGTAAGTACAAGGCCATATATAGGAGGTAGAGTCATCCGGCGATTCTGTGTGATCATGACGTCAGAGCGTGACGTCATGTGGATCCATCGGCCTCCTCCGCCATTGCAGTTAATGCTATTTCGGGAGAAATAAATATCATCTAACTCGGAAAGTAAAAATGTTACGAAAAAGAAAAAGACAGCGTTGAAAAGCTCAAAACAAGGCAAATCGAAATTTCGGGATCATTTTAGGCTCAGATCAATATTCAGGTCACTAGAGGTCATCAAAGGTCAGGGCCTTTTTTACGGTCCCCCTGCGGTTCGGCGGTCACCAGCTGAGGCTCTAAGCCCCGCCCCTTCGATGAAATTTTGATCCACATGGAATTTGTATGAATCGACGTGTTCTGACGAGGCGAACACGATGACATCAAAATCATTGCTGTATCTATATTTGTCAAAAAGTTATTTGCGAAAAACAGTTTTAACCGACTGCAGACAACATGCGCCAGAATTGACTACTGGGGTGACGTCATAAGTAGAAGTGGACACGTTACGGAGATAGGGATGACACCCCCCTGGGTAAACATAATACTTCTGAAGGTAAGTTTGGCCATGTGCGTCAAGTTAGCGACGTATTCGTATTCGTTTTCAGCCGTCGAGTTCCGATTTTTCCCAAACTTAGCATATGGGTAGATGGGACAAGCATATGGGACAAAAAAAAGACAGAGCATATGGGACAAATGGTTTGACCTCCAGAGGTCACTGAAATGTCATCGCACGGGGTACCCTCTAATTGTTTCGTTTACCGTCCGATTTAATCGCAAAGGGGGCTCAAACGACTCGCCGGTACCCCAGCTTGCGTCAGAAAATACAAAACATCACCTAGATGTCAAAGGTCCAGGTCACGGGGACAAATACGAGATTTTAAGCTTCGATACCAGCTTGTGTACCCGATAGTTTTTTACGTTTACCGTCCGATTTGCTCGCAATGGGCAAAAAGGGACTCGCCGGCACGTTAGCTTGCGTCAGGAAAAACAAAAAGTCATCCAGAGGTCAAAGGTCAAGGTCACGGGGACGAATACGAGATTTTAAGCTTCGGTACCAGCATGGTGTACCCTCTAGTTTTTTCGTTTACCGTCCGATTTGCTCGCAATGGGCAAAAAGGGACTCGACGGCACCCCACCTTACGTCAGGAAACTCTTACTCTTATTAAAATCAAAACGTTCGTATGAATGTATGTATGTATGTATGTATGTGATGTCAGTTCCCTTTGGCGGGCCGCTGCTCGGCAACGGCGACAGCTGCGACGGCCATTTTTTCACACCAGTTCGGGCCGGTGCATCCATTTTGTGTATTAAATTTTCGGCCATGTGCGACGTCTGTGGCGCTCGTGAGCGGTGCGTCTCTGCCGCTTTTGGGCCGCGGCCGCTGCCGTCAGAGCGGGCACGAGCTCTCGGCTCACTTTGTTGGCTGGCAATTCCGAGCGTTTCAAGTGAGGAGCTGCGATATTTGAGATTCGAAAAACGCACTTGGCATCAGTGAGTCACGTGCCTTGCCCGTCCAACGATCAGCAAAAATAAAGTTTTTTAAGAGATTAATTGCCACTTAAGCGCGGTTCCCCCATGCAACTTAAGCGCGGTTCCCGCGTGCATTTTAAGCGCGGTTCCCGGTGCATCTTAAGCGCGGTTCCGCCGTGCAAATTAAGAGCGGTTCCCACGTATAGCTTAAGCGCAGTTCACGTAAGGTATTAAGACCGGTTCACGTGTGGATTAAGTGCGGCAGAACCGATTGCGTTCTAATTTGGTGTGTGGGACCTCTCAACCGTTGCCTTTCCACAAGTCAGGGGTGGAGTGCCTCTGCACGTGCGCACGTTCTCACCCCTATTCTATATATCAAGAATGGCTCAGCCGATTGTGTTCAAATTTGGTGTGTGGTTAGGGACCCCTCCGCCGCCGCCTACCCACAAGTCATGGGTGGGGTGCCTCTGCACGTGCGCACGTGCGCACCTTTTTTGTATCTCAGGAACTACTTGCCCGATCGGGTTGAAATTTACCGATACGGGAACGGGATAAGGGACGGGATACAGGAACGGGATACGGGAGGAACAGGATACGGGAACGGGATACGGGAACGGGGTACGGGAACGGGGTACGGGAACGGGATACGGGAACGGGATACGGGAACGGGATACGGGAACGGGATACGGGAACGGGATACGGGAACGGGATACGGGAACGGGATACGGGAACGGGATACGGGAACGGGATACGGGAACGGGATACGGGATACGGGAAAGGGATACGGGAACGGGATACGGGAACGGGATACGGGAACGGGATACGGGATACGGGAACGGGATACGGGAACGGGATACGGGAACGGGATACGGGAACGGGATACGGGAACGGGATACGGGAACGGGATACGGGAACGGGATACGGGAACAGTATACGGAAAACGGGATACTGGAACGGGATACGCGATACGGAACCGCGATACGGGAATGGTTATACTGGATACGGGATACGGGATACGGGATATGGGATATGGAATACGGGATACGGGATGCGGGATACATGATACAGGATACAGGGAACAATACGAGATTGCGCATCGCGCAATGCAGGCCATCTAGGTCAGGAATTGATACAGCTTGCAGCTTGGGCATTTATATGATAACAAGCATGCACAATCTCACGGTGCAACTGCACCTCCTTGTGGGTCAACAGGGGGCATATATGCCCCTGACATCAGGCAACTAAATGGCTGATATCTCAGAAACTAGCAGAAAGTAGCAAAAACTGTGAATAGGATCTGAGGCCTATTTCACAAAGCAAAAAAGTTTGTAATTACAAAGAATTTCTTTGTTATTACAAATAATTTTTACACATGTTTGTAGTTTGGATTTCACAAAACCCCAGGGCAGTAAATCTCAATTTACTATTTACAAACTAGTTTACAAAGATATTGTTTGTAATTTTGTTTGCAATTGCACATGTTCTATTTCTCAAAGGTCGACGGAAGTGAGGAAATATTTGCAATTACAAACTTGCAATTCCAGTGGGTCAGGGGTTCTGAATTTCAGAAACTGCATTGATAGTTGCCATTGTTTGACTGCTCAGGCTATTTTCTTGGTGAGGTTGTTACGTTGCCGATGTTGTTAGGCTAATGGCTTAGTTATACATAGGTATAGCTGCCAAAAAAAAAGTTATTTCCCGAGAGATTCGAACAGGGGTATCCAGCTTTGAAGTCCAGTGCCAGTACACCTTACCGATTGCGCTATGATGTGAGGGGCGCCTCCGCGCGGAGAAACCGCATGGGGATATAATTGTAGCGGTCAACGATGTCTTGTGCAAAGTGCAGTGAACCTTCACCCTTTACGACGTAGGAAATCGGCTAGGTTAGGTGAAGAAATGGTCGAGAAATTCAACGATCTTTCTTTTGAGAGTAGTTCTGTTGTTATACTCCGCCACCCGGTCAATGGCTAAATTCTGTTTACTCTAATTGCTTACCAAGATCTATTTTTATGATCAGAGTTTGTATTCCGATCAAATGTGAATTAAAAGATAATTTTCCCTATAACAAATTTTATTTTGAATTAAAAAATAAACCGCAATGTAAATATTTGCTAAATCAATTTGTTAACAATCAAATTATTTGCCATTAGCATCAAGTTTGATACAAACGTTCTTGATTTCAAGGTTTCTGCTGTACTAACATTTGTGTTTACAATTTTCTTTACAATCGGTAATTCAGAGGTGGTGAATGTTTGTGAAATGTCTTTTTGTGAGGTTTGCAATATGTTCTTGCGCTTGTAATTGCAAACATGTGTAATTACTAACTTCTTTGTGAAATATGCCTTTGAAAGCGCATTATTTGAAGATGTATCGGTATACATTTCGTGGATAAGTTCGGTTAAGAATTCTTTAAAACTTTAAATAAAGAGATAATATTTTGTATCACGTTCTCGTAGTTGGTTGCTAAAATCTTGCAGATATCCAAATCAAATGTAGTAATCCCTACAAAAAAAATGCATCAATATGATAACAATGCTCTGTTATACTAAACTCATAGGGGTTAAGTGAAATGGCGTATCCGCCCCCCCCCCCCAAAAAAAAATGATACCAAACATCATGGCTGTATTCTGCAAACAAGCCACATAAAGGGAAATTCATGACAATAATCGACTTTGGAGGCACATTGCCGACCTTTGTCTCTACTTCACTGTAAAGAACATAACGACATCGTGTGCTTTGGTCAATTTTAAGTCTAATAAAACATAAATACTTTCAATTTTAAAAAAATCGACAAATCTGAATTTCCAGCGTATTTGAGGCTGCCAGGGCCCACTGTGCGGCGTCTGCCGACAGCACCCGAGCTGCCGCCACCGCAGCCCAGCAGCCGCTGTCTGCCAGTGGCGGCACTCAGCTGCCATCTGCTGGGGCCGCTGTCACCCCCGCAGCCCAGCAGCCGCTGTCTGCCAGTGGCGGCACTCAGCTGCCATCTGCTGGGGCCGCTGCCGCCCCCGCAGCCCAGCAGCCCCTGTCTGCCAGTGGCGGCACTCAGCTGCCACCTGCTGGGGCCGCTGTCGCCCCCGCGCCTCGACACTCGCGTCGACGGCGACGTCCGCCACAGCGCCTCCAAGTTCGCTGGGGCGGAGCAACATACTGTGACTGAAGTACCGTAGTGCTGCACGACTGCTTGGTGTTTAGACAATTGCGCTTTTCTGTGTGTCAAAGTTGTACTTATTGCTCCGCGGCAATTGTCTTGAGGGGAGGTGTGGAGATCCTGTTTACCCCCTGTCTTTCTCCGCCTCTGTGACACCTGCTGCCATGCCTGGAGCCGCCTCTGCTGTGGCCGCCACCTGTGCCCGCAGGCAGTGTCTGTACCGGGCCGCGCTCGCCCGCTGTCGGGTGCCGAGCCCGCCCCAGTCGCGTATGCACCGTATCGCATGATATAGCCACTCTCGCTCGTAACGCGTGTTGAACACTGCTGAACCTCGCGTGACAGTTGACGGACTGTCGAAACGTCACAACACCATGTTGTTCAGCACGTAGAAAAGTATGAGAAAACGCGCGAAACTGTTGGAAAGTTAACGAGTGTGCGAGATTGTCCGCACCCTAGTGCTAAGTTGTGATAGGTGATCAGAAAGCTGTCGCGAAGGATGTTCATCTGAGGACAATACGCTTTAGTTGCAAACAAAATGTGAAATTAACATCACAAGTACATTCCATGGGACATCTGTTTTCGAATGATGCCCATATTGCCTACATTTGGAACAATGGCGAGATTCGTGAACTCACAGGTAAAATGAAGTCAACACATATGACCCTTGTTGACCTCCCAGGAGTTCTAGTTGCACCGTGAAATTTTGCATGTAAGTTACCAAATAAAATCCCAAACTTTTGTATCGATTTCAAATATTTCAAAGCGGGCAAACATGGTTTACCTTCGACCTGACATCAAGGTCATAAGGTCAAGTTATCAAAACTTGACCTTAGTGGGTAAATTTACATGTCATCATATTCTTTGTTTCTTCCTCTTTCTAATGATGTATGATTTTATCCTCATATCCATATATATTATGGAGATGTAATGACAAACGTAGTTGGATGTTTGACCTAGACCTGATTTTTTGCCGACCTGTATCTTGTGACGACGTGACCTGACGGTCGCATCAATTCAAAAATCGAAATCAGGGCCAAGAATAACCCCACACACCATTTTTGAGCGATATCTGAGAAGGTGTAGTTACCATGCCTTGGTGATCTGTCATGGAATTGCCGCCCCTTTTCCGTTTGTTTCTAGCTATCAAAGCTATCATAGTTCATGAAGTATTTGGGGGCAGGGGCGTGGGAACTACTTTGAAGTTGGGGGGGGGCGAACTTTTTGGCAATACTACGGCAAAAATTAAGACTGAAGAGAAACACCGTGTACCGCTCTTTTCCATACCTAATGCTGGTTATTGCCAATAGTATGTCATATATTTAAGGAAATGGGTATCAATATTATATAAAGAAATGGGTCGCCTAACAAGAA
The DNA here is from genome assembly GCA_036785665.1 of Chirona hameri. NCBI lineage: Eukaryota > Metazoa > Arthropoda > Thecostraca > Balanomorpha > Balanidae > Chirona > Chirona hameri. The sequence continues at coordinate 16,983 of JAXIVJ010017985.1, read as the reverse complement.
AAGAAAAAACTAGAGAATAGCTACTAAACATGAAGAAGGAACCACACTGGTACTAGGGTTACAAAAGTCGGATAAGAAGAACTGGAGCTTTCACCGTGCCTGAATCCAGAACCGACGGGCTTGACTAACTCCCGAACCTGAGGTAGCTGGGAGGTGATCTGCCGGGCTCGCACCAAGTTGACCATGGCAAAATCATGCATTTAGCATACATTTGGTACGAGTACCATACCATACTTCAACCGAGTAATGCTATGCCGTGCTTTACGGTGTTATGGTCAATGTTTCGGATACATTTCTATACATTTATCGTTATATATAACGATAAATTCATAGAAATGTATGCGGTCGTACCCAAGCAAATGCTGGCAAACCAATGCATTAGAACACACGTATTTTTCAGAAAAAGTGTTTGTCTTATGTCGCATTTTATATCACATGTTGTATGGTGTCTTTTAGGTTGGTATGTTTGTGTTTTAGCGTGTGTTTCGCTACGTTTGTGACTTCATCTATAAGTGGGTTTGATTGGCCCGTTGATGATGATTGAAATAAACTAAACTAATCTACTTAAGTTATATATAAGTTAGTTAGTTAGTTTGTTAGTTAGATATTTTGCTTGTTAGTTAACTGTTGCCGAATTAAGGTCCATTAACACACACACACACACACACACACACACACACACACACACACACACACACACACACACACACGCACGCACGCACGCACGCACGCACGCACGCACGCACGCAGGCAGGCAGGCAGGCAGGCAGGCAGGCAGCCAGGCAGGCAGGCAGGCAGGCAGGCAGGCAGGCAGGCAGGCAGGCAGGCAGGCAGGCACGCACGCACGCACGCACGCACGCACACGCACGCACGCACGCACGCACGCACGCACGCACGCACACGCACACGCACACGCACACGCACACGCACACGCACACGCACACGCACACGCACACGCACACGCACACGCACACACACACACACACACACACACACACACACACACACACACACACACACACACACACTGCCGGGGGTTCTCGCCAACCACGAACTGCCGGGGGGGGGGGGGGGTGATTCCCGCTCCCTCCCCCTAAGATCTAAAAAACACGCAATGTAGCGACAAGCGGAAGGCGGTGCTAGCTCGGGACAAGCTCTATCGAAAGTACTTACGTCATTTGTAGGTGCAGTCAATATTGAGGTCACCAGAGGTCAAATTTCGTCTATTTTGCATTATATATTATATTAAATTTCGGCTAAATTTCAACTAACACTTTTTTCCGCGCGTCGCTAGCTCTTTTATTATCGAGATATATATCTTGATAATAAAAGAGCTAGCTACGCGCGGAAAAAAAGTGTTCGAAAGATATTTTTTGCTGTAACTAAAGTTCATCAGAATTGACTTAAGATCAATAGTTAGGTCACCAGAAGCCACTGAATTTGAAACATCCTAAACAAAAAATGCCGAATTGGCTTTAAGGAATAACTTTTGACAGAAGCACAATAAGGGAAAACATATTTCACCATTGTGTTTTTCTCGTCGAGACGCATCGAATGATATATTGGGTGACCTAGTTAGGTCATATCCACAAATTTGACCTGACCTGAGGTCAGGACAAGGTCAGGTCAAGGTTAACTCTTACATCAATTGATTTGTCTCGACAAGTCGAATGCAATGGTGAAAACCCCATTGCTCTGATTTCTGAATCATACTCGTACATGACCTGGGCGGTCACATGAGCTGACCTCGTAGAGGTAAAAGAACAGAAATGTGACATGGAGCTTTGCATTTGGGACAAGAGTGGTGGATCCACTGGCAAGGAGGGGGGGGGGGGGCAAAGCGGTCATGCCCCCTCCCCCAACCGCCTGAAATCGGCGCAAAATTGACACATTTTCTGATATATAGAAAAATATAAGCAACTTTACTAAGGCAAGTTTGTTTTGAATCAGCTATTAATATATATAACACAGCACTTATAAGCAGGCGAAATCCGATGAGTTTTCAGAATTGTGTGAGAATTTTTGGGATTTGGCCCCAAAACCACCCGTGCCCCCCACCCCAACCACCGTTCTGGATCCACCAGAGGGTGGATCTGGTGAAAATTGGTCAAATTTAGCCATTTCCTATGGATTTATACGCGTTTTTAATTTGTCCCCATTGACTTATAATGGGGAGGTCACGAAATATACCTGACCTTAGGTCACCGCAGACTGGTTATTGATTTGACTCTGATTGAATCGTTTGGAATCGTTCAATCAAAATCCCTGGACTCAAAGAAGAATCGACTCACCACCAGATTTTTTATTCATGAATCATGATTGAATCAAAACCCGCATAGAAAAAAGGCTGTTCGAATCAAAAACACTGCAATGCTATTTCAATGGTGAGTCATACGTGATTTGATAAAAAAATGTTTTGATTCTTTGAATCTGAAAGAATCATTTCTCAAAATGGTTATCCATTAATTAAACGGTGACTGAATCATTCATATTCCCAAATGAATCGTGATTGAATCCTTCCAAAAAAAGGTGAAACCAATATGGCTCACCGATATAAAATTAAAATCGAGATATATGAATTGAAGGTACTTATCACCTGATGATATCATGTGAGTTTCAAACCGTTTGGTTACAATCACTTTGTCTGTGGCACCACCGCAAACTTTTTGGAGGTGGAGTCACTTTACTTGACCTGGTGACCTGACCTGAGATGACCCGAGGAAAAAAATCACACCGTGTTGGTAATTGATGCCCCAACAGCTGTGCCAAATTTCGCGAGGCTGCACGCCGCCGTTGAAACTCCGGTGGCAATGCCCTTGTTTTTATACAGAGTCGAGTGAACGTGTAAAAAGTTGTGGGGACGTCACCCCTCCAGCTCCAAAGTTGCGGTGGCGAGTTGCCCCCATTGCCCCCACGGTTCCCACGTCCCTGTTTGGGGGGTTCTGGGAGAGATTCCAAAGATTGCAAAGCGACTTTCGATGACCTATGGCAACCTCAATATTTATCTGAGCCAAAATAGGGCAGAAGTGACTTCAGTTGTGTTTGTTCTGAGACTTTCAAACGCTTCAAACGCAGGGCCTATTTTAAGGGACACCCACTGGGGGGTGGGGGGGGGGGGGGGGCAACAATGATTATTTGGGGCATATTTTTGTGGCAAAGAAGTACCCCCATTTTTTTACTCCTCGGATTTGGGATGGTCACCTTATTTGCTATTCGAGCTTAAGAAATTCACTTTTCAAAGTCACAAAAAAAATTGCGGACATCTTTCCGAAGGAACAAAAATATATTTCATTTTTAGGGGTCAAAAAACCACCCCAAAAATCACAAATTCGAGATGAACATTTGCAAGAGAATGTCATTTCCTTTCTTTTGACGTTTTGTATTTGCAATTTGCTTTGAAACTCTATTTTTACGATTTTTCAAACATTTATTGTTTTTCCCCAAAAATGGCATGACATCACGTCATTAAAACGACATTATCTCACAAAATGCTGCATTAATTTCATTGAAATTTGGTGAGAAGACGGAGAATTGATGCAGTATAAGGTACTGCAAGTTTCACGTTGATATCTATCACAGTTTTAAAGTTATGGAGAAAATCCGGGATTGGGCAGATTCTCCCCCCCCCCCCCCTAGCGGGGTGCGTGTCACAGGGACTGCTTGAATGGCATCAGGTGTGCAGTTTTGTCTATCATTGAAAGCAAGGGATACATACAAACTTCAAACTCAATCACCTGATAGAAGAAGAAAAACTTCCGTTTTCATGAAGTTTTCTCCTGAGATAATTGTTTTTCGCGTTCAGTGTAGGGAACGCGCAGGGGGCATAGCTGTATTGCATGCCCCCCCCCAAGATTCCTGGGGGGGGGGGGCATTTTCCCCTGATGTCCGCCCCCTGGATTCGCCAGAGGGGGCGGATGCTGTCCCCCGTTAGTTTTTTTTGGAAATAGCGGAAAACGACGCCATTTCGCGCCGCCATTTTTGGTACAACTGCTTGCCTATCAATTGCCCAAATCATGTTAATTTGTTTACCTCGGGTCTCCTCAGGTCATGTAAAATCTAGTGATCCCACCTCCAAAAAATGTAAGGTCGTGCCGCAGCTTCATTGCTTGACCGATCAGTTAGATACTCACAGGATTTAATCATGTCATAAACACCTACAATTCTGCTATTTCGGATGATTTTTATATCGTTGACTTACCGGAAATAGTTCACCTTGGAATTTTTTTTACCAAACACGATTTGATTATATTTGTAATCCAATTTATTTTTATATTGTCAAAAATGGCCTTATATCGCGCCGATTCAGGACAAAAGGCCGGATATTTTTATTGTTTATCAAAACTATATGCATACTCTCGGAGTCAGGGCCCTGACGTCACGCGAATGTAAACAATGGCTCCGCCAATCAGATTCGAAAGTAGTCGCGTAAGGATAACTCGCATTGGAGATGTGCCAACCGGCGGCCGGCGGTTCGCTTGCTAGCACCAGCTACAAGCTGATTGGCTGATGGTATAGCCTCTGCCCGGGCTAGAACCAGTACAACATTCTTTCGCCAGCACCGCATTCCTTCGCCAAAAAATCAAATATATTCGGCTGGAAAGTCTTTTCAGTCAAGAAAACTTGCAGATAGGGGTTTCCCAACACGGGCTACAAAATTGCTATCTCAGTTTAAAACTAATGTTGAAGGTGAACTATTTCCTTTAACCCTCGCCCGTGCAGCGTCCGATCAGTGCGTCACCGTGCAGGGGGGGGGGGGGTACAACCCCCTAGCGTTCCGCCCCTAATTGGCCTAGAGCTGTGATTAAAAAACGACCGTGTTCCTTGTCACGAGAGGAAGCCATTGATATCCGATTTTAAGGTGCTAGGTCATTAGGTGACCTCTGAGGTCATGTTAATGACCCAAAATTCAACCAAATTGTAAATGCGTATAACTTGAATTGAATCGAGCTAGAATCGCGAATGAGCATATAATTATGCTAAATGGGTGCCAAATTTGAAATCAACGTCACAAAATGTCCTAGAAACTGCCAAAATCCAAAAACGTCATGTCAGGTCATGTCAGGTCATTTGAGGTCAGTGATCTCGGTAGAACTGTTCGGGTGCATGACCCCAGTGGAACATATAATTATGTAAATTGGATCCCATATTTGAAATCAGCGGCACAAAATGTCCTAGAAACTGCCAGAAGCCAAAAAAGTAATATGAGGTCATCGGAGGTCAGTGACCTCGGTTGACCTCTGAAAAGGTTAATCGAGGTCACAATCTCAATAGAAACCACAACTGTCCCCTGGAAACACCTGTGCATATGCTCCTGAACAACAAACACTATGAAACTGCACAAGTTACAAGGATCAATACTACGGGACGCAAGTTGCGCCAGACATGACCTTGAAAAACAGGTCAAAGTTCACGGGTCATGTGACCTGCAACTTAATTTTGTTTCGAATCTGTGTCAAATTGTTCACAAGTAGGGTACTGAAAGTTTCATCGCAATCGGTTGATATTTACGCGAGTTATTCCCGAAAAACCGAGGGGGTGGCATCAACCCCCCCCTGGCACTGGCGAGGGTTAAGGGGAAGTCTATTTTGTGACCTCCCAATTATAAGTCACTGGGAAACATGAAAATGCATATCAATCCACAGAAAATGGCTAAACTTTCCCAATTCTCACCAGAGCCCCGCAACTTTGGAAAAATACAAAGATCCAGTGACGGATCTACGGTTGGGCAAAATGGGCAATTGCCCCCCCCCCCCAAACCGCCTGAAATCGGCGCAAGATTGACACATTTCCTGATATAGAAGAAAATTTAAGTAACTTTTACTGAGGAAGGTTAGCTTTAAATCAGCTATCAATGAATAAACAAGCCAAATCCGATGCGTTTTCAGAATTGTGTTCGACTTTTTGGAATTTTGCCCCCTTCCCCCAAAAACACCTGTTCTGGATCCGCCAATGCAAAGATCCATGTGGTATTTTTATCCTGTGACCTCCACGAGGTAAAATCTATTCACCTTGAGGTCATTCGTCATTGTTCTTCCATAAATTTTTTACCCAACCAGTAAGGCGCCGTAGTAGGCGACGAACGAGCGAATGCGAAAGAAAATGAATGGTGAATTTCAACTCGATCAGGGAAGTAGTTTCTGAGATACAAATACGTGGTGCACACGCGCGCACGTGCAGAAACACCCAACCTGACTTGTGGGAAAGTGGCGGCTGAGAGATCCCTAACCCCACACCAAATTTGAATACAATCGGCTCAGCAGTTGCTCCCACCCACTCCAAAATGTGTGGCGACGTTCCTGATCCAACAAACCCCGATCTCCCCCACTCTGCCGCTAATGAGCAATTGTTCAAAGGATATTGAAATTCAAGATATTCCGGAAATAATTTAAAGATACTTATTTTGGCTGGGAAATACTAAAACGTAGGAATATCATGACATTTACATTGGAATTGTATACATTTAACACCAGGTAAGCATATTTTATTTTAATTGAATACCTATCAAGCGAAAAATGACATGGAAATACTGAAATCAGGGTGGGCAACATTTCTTGACTGGGGGGGGGGGGGCAAAACGGCTCACTGGGGGGGGGGGCATTTACCCCCCCCCCCCAGTTAGCATGTTAAAATAGGCCTTGTTCAAACGTGGATTAGGGCCTCGTCTTCCTTTCCCGTTTAGTTTTCGACCTTGTGGGGGGTAATTTTGAGCCCTACCAGGATGAAACAGGGCGAAGTTGTCTCAGAGGCCCACCGGGGCGCGAGTTAATGCAGACCCCCTTTGAAGTGTATCGCCGCAGCATTCCCACTTCATGTCCTTGCTCGTTGCCGTACCACACAGAGTGAGCCACCACTCATCTATCTGGTCAGATTTCATGCTCGTCAGAGACTCGGCCTTTCCGCTGCAGGATCTGGCACGTGCTGTTATCCTTGGTCGCACGCCCGGATTGTCGTGGATTAGAGCCGGTTGGTGCGGTATATAAACTGCCGGCTGTGTGTAGCGAGGCACAGTTGCCGATCTGCCTTCGTGACCGGAGCTCAGGACCAGGAACTCAACATGAAGTTGGTGAGGAACACAGAAATACCTAGAGACTGACAGTCTTACTCCGTGTCCCCTGGGTGCACACGTGGACAGTTTTACCGTACACCTCCACTGCACTCCTTATGTTTCTAAATAGTCCACTGGTGTTCGGCAAGCTGTGTTGGTATTCATTGTCCGATAACCCCGGTCCCCTGTTCCGCATTTTGTATTAGCATGTCTGGTAACCCCGATCCCCTGTTCCGCAGGCTGTATTTGCATGTCTGGTAACCCCGGTCCCTTGTTCCGCAGGCTGTATTAGCATGTCTGGTATCCCCGGTCCCCTGTTCTGCAGGCTGTATTAGTATGTCTGGTAACCCCGGTCCCCTGTTCCGCAGGCTGTATTAGCATGTCTGGTAACCACGGTCCCCTGTTTCGCAGGCTGTGTTAGCATGTCTGGTAACCCCGGTCCCTTGTTCCGCAGGCTGTGTTAGCATGTCTGGTAACCCCGGTCCCCTGTTCCGCAGGCTGTATTAGCATGTCTGGTAACCACGGTCCCCTGTTCCGCAGGCTGTGTTAGCATGTCTGGCAACCCCGATCCCCTGTTCCGCAGGCTGTATTAGCATGTCTGGTAACCCCGGTCCCCTGTTCAGCAGGCTGTTAGCATGTCTGGTAAGTGGTAACCCCGGTCCCCTGTTCCGCAGGCTGTATTAGCATGTCTGGTAACCCCGGTCCCTTGTTCAGCAGGCTGTGTTAGCATGTCTGGTAAGTGGTAACCCCGGTCCCCTGTTCCGCAGGCTGTATTAGCATGTCTGGTAACCCCGGTCCCCTGTTCAGCAGGCTGTGTTAGCATGTCTGGTAAGTGGTAACCCTGGTCTCCCTGTTCCGCAGGCTGTATTTGTATGTCTGGTAACCCCGGTCCCCTGTTCCGCAGGCTGTATTAGCATGTCTGATAACCACGGTCCCCTGTTCCGCATGCTGTATTAGCATGTCTGGTAACCCCGGTCCCCTGTTCAGCAGGCTGTGTTAGCATGTCTGGTAAGTGGTAACCCTGGTCTCCCTGTTCCGCAGGCTGTGTTAGCATGTCTGGTAACCCCGGTCCCCTGTTCCGCAGGCTGTATTAGCATGTCTGGTAACCCCGGTCCCCTGTTCCGCAGGCTGTATTAGCATGTCTGGTAACCCCGGTCCCCTGTTCCGCAGGCTGTATTAGCATGTCGGGTAACCCCGGTCCCCTGTTCCGCAGGCTGTGTTAGCATGTCCGGTAACGCCGGTCCCCTGTTCGGCAGTCTGTATTAGCATGTCTGATAACCCCGGTCCCCTGTTCGGCAGGCTGTATTAGCATGTCTGGTAACCACGGTCCCCTGTTCCGCAGGCTGTGTTAGCATGTCTGGTAACCCCGGTCCCTTGTTCCGCAGGCTGTGTTAGCATGTCTGGTAACCCCGGTCCCCTGTTCCGCAGGCTGTATTAGCATGTCTGGTAACCACGGTCCCCTGTTCCGCAGGCTGTGTTAGCATGTCTGGCAACCCCGATCCCCTGTTCCGCAGGCTGTATTAGCATGTCTGGTAACCCCGGTCCCCTGTTCAGCAGGCTGTTAGCATGTCTGGTAAGTGGTAACCCCGGTCCCCTGTTCCGCAGGCTGTATTAGCATGTCTGGTAACCCCGGTCCCTTGTTCAGCAGGCTGTGTTACCATGTCTGGTAAGTGGTAACCCCGGTCCCCTGTTCCGCAGGCTGTATTAGCATGTCTGGTAACCCCGGTCCCCTGTTCAGCAGGCTGTGTTAGCATGTCTGGTAAGTGGTAACCCTGGTCTCCCTGTTCCGCAGGCTGTATTTGTATGTCTGGTAACCCCGGTCCCCTGTTCCGCAGGCTGTATTAGCATGTCTGATAACCACGGTCCCCTGTTCCGCATGCTGTATTAGCATGTCTGGTAACCCCGGTCCCCTGTTCAGCAGGCTGTGTTAGCATGTCTGGTAAGTGGTAACCCTGGTCTCCCTGTTCCGCAGGCTGTGTTAGGACATCTGGTAACCCCGGTCCCCTGTTCCGCAGGCTGTATTAGTATGTCTGGTAACCCCGGTCCCCTGTTCCGTAGGCTGTATTAGCATGTCTGGTAACCCCGGTCCCCTGTTCCGCAGGCTGTATTAGCATGTCTGATAACCTCGGTCCCCTGTTCCGTATGCTGTGTTATCATGTCTGGTAACCCCGGTCCCCTGTTCCGCAGGCTGTATTAGCATGTCTGGTAACCACGGTCCCCTGTTCCGCAGGCTGTGTTAGCATGTCTGGCAACCCCGATCCCCTGTTCCGCAGGCTGTATTAGCATGTCTGGTAACCCCGGTCCCCTGTTCAGCAGGCTGTATTAGCATGTCTGGTAACCCCGGTCCCCTGTTCCGCAGGCTGTGTTAGCATGTCTGGTAACCCCGGTCCCCTGTTCCGCAGGCTGTATTAGCATGTCTGGTAACCCCGGTCCCTTGTTCCGCAGGCTGTATTTGTCTGTCTGATAACCCCGGTCCCCTGTTCTGCAGGCTGTATTAGTATGTCTGATAACCACGGTCCCCTGTTCGGCAGGCTGTATTAGTATGTCTGATAACCCCGGTCCCCTGTTCCGCAGGCTGTATTAGCATGTCTGGCAACCCCGATCCCCTGTTCCGCAGGCTGTATTAGCATGTCTGGTAACCCCGGTCCCCTGTTCCGCAGGCTGTGTTAGCATGTCTGGTAACCCCGGTCCCCTGTTCTGCAGGCTGTATTAGTATGTCTGATAACCCCGGTCCCCTGTTCTGCAGGCTGTATTAGTATGTCTGGTAACGCCGGTGCCCTGTTCCGCAGGCTGTATTAGCATGTCTGGTAACCCCGGTCCTCTGTTCCGCAGGCTGTATTAGCATGTCTGATAACCCCGGTCCCTTGTTCCGCAGGCTGTATTAGCATGTCTGGTAACCCCGGTGCCCTGTTCCGCAGGCTGTATTAGCATGTCTGGTAACCACGGTCCCCTGTTCCGCAGGCTGTATTTGCATGTCTGGTAACCCCGGTCCCTTGTTCCGCAGGCTGTATTAGCATGTCTGGTATCCCCGGTCCCCTGTTCTGCAGGCTGTATTAGTATGTCTGGTAACCCCGGTCCCCTGTTCCGCAGACTGTATTAGCATGTCTGGTAACCACGGTCCCCTGTTCCGCAGGCTGTGTTAGCATGTCTGGTAACCCCGGTCCCTTGTTCCGCAGGCTGTGTTAGCATGTCTGGTAACCCCGGTCCCCTGTTCCGCAGGCTGTATTAGCATATCTGGTAACCACGGTCCCCTGTTCCGCAGGCTGTGTTAGCATGTCTGGCAACCCCGATCCCCTGTTCCGCAGGCTGTATTAGCATGTCTGGTAACCCCGGTCCCCTGTTCAGCAGGCTGTTAGCATGTCTGGTAAGTGGTAACCCCGGTCCCCTGTTCCGCAGGCTGTATTAGCATGTCTGGTAACCCCGGTCCCTTGTTCAGCAGGCTGTGTTAGCATGTCTGGTAAGTGGTAACCCCGGTCCCCTGTTCCGCAGGCTGTATTAGCATGTCTGGTAACCCCGGTCCCCTGTTCAGCAGGCTGTGTTAGCATGTCTGGTAAGTGGTAATCCTGGTCTCCCTGTTCCGCAGGCTGTATTAGTATGTCTGATAACCCCGGTCCCCTGTTCCGCAGGCTGTATTAGCATGTCTGGTAACCACGGTCCCCTGTTCCGCAGGCTGTGTTAGCATGTCTGGCAACCCCGATCCCCTGTTCCGCAGGCTGTATTAGCATGTCTGGTAACCCCGGTCCCCTGTTCAGCAGGCTGTATTAGCATGTCTGGTAACCCCGGTCCCCTGTTCCGCAGGCTGTGTTAGCATGTCTGGTAACCCCGGTCCCCTGTTCCGCAGGCTGTATTAGCATGTCTGGTAACCCCGGTCCCTTGTTCCGCAGGCTGTATTTGTCTGTCTGATAACCCCGGTCCCCTGTTCTGCAGGCTGTATTAGTATGTCTGATAACCACGGTCCCCTGTTCGGCAGGCTGTATTAGTATGTCTGATAACCCCGGTCCCCTGTTCCGCAGGCTGTATTAGCATGTCTAGTAACCCCGGTGCCCTGTTCCGTAGGCTGTATTAGCATGTCTGGTAACCCCGGTCCCTTGTTCCGCAGGCTGTATTAGCATGTCTGGTAACCCCGGTCCCCTGTTCCGCAGGCTGTATTTGTATGTCTGGTAACCCCGGTCCCCTGTTCCGTAGGCTGTATTAGCATGTCTGGTAACCCCGGTCCCCTGTTCCGCAGGCTATATTAGCATGTCGGGTAACCCCGGTCCCCTGTTCCGCAGGCTGTATTTGCATGTCTGGTAACCCCGGTCCCTTGTTCCGCAGGCTGTATTAGCATGTCTGGTATCCCCGGTCCCCTGTTCTGCAGGCTGTATTAGTATGTCTGGTAACCCCGGTCCCCTGTTCCGCAGGCTGTATTAGCATGTCTGGTAACCACGGTCCCCTGTTCCGCAGGCTGTGTTAGCATGTCTGGTAACCCCGGTCCCTTGTTCCGCAGGCTGTGTTAGCATGTCTGGTAACCCCGGTCCCCTGTTCCGCAGGCTGTATTAGCATGTCTGGTAACCACGGTCCCCTGTTCCGCAGGCTGTGTTAGCATGTCTGGCAACCCCGATCCCCTGTTCCGCAGGCTGTATTAGCATGTCTGGTAACCCCGGTCCCCTGTTCAGCAGGCTGTTAGCATGTCTGGTAAGTGGTAACCCCGGTCCCCTGTTCCGCAGGCTGTATTAGCATGTCTGGTAACCCCGGTCCCTTGTTCAGCAGGCTGTGTTAGCATGTCTGGTAAGTGGTAACCCCGGTCCCCTGTTCCGCAGGCTGTATTAGCATGTCTGGTAACCCCGGTCCCCTGTTCAGCAGGCTGTGTTAGCATGTCTGGTAAAAGGTAACCCTGGTCTCCCTGTTCCGCAGGCTGTATTTGTATGTCTGGTAACCCCGGTCCCCTGTTCCGCAGGCTGTATTAGCATGTCTGATAACCACGGTCCCCTGTTCCGCATGCTGTATTAGCATGTCTGGTAACCCCGGTCCCCTGTTCAGCAGGCTGTGTTAGCATGTCTGGTAAGTGGTAACCCTGGTCTCCCTGTTCCGCAGGCTGTATTTGTATGTCTGGTAACCCCGGTCCCCTGTTCTGCAGGCTGTATTAGTATGTCTGATAACCCCGGTCCCCTGTTCTGCAGGCTGTATTAGTATGTCTGATAACCCCGGTCCCCTGTTCGGCAGGCTGTATTAGTATGTCTGATAACCCCGGTCCCCTGTTCTGCAGGCTGTATTAGTATGTCTGATAACCCCGGTCCCCTGTTCGGCAGGCTGTATTAGTATGTCTGGTAACCCCGGTCCTCTGTTCCGCAGGCTGTATTAGCATGTCTGGTAACCCCGGTCCCCTGTTCCGCAGGCTGTATTTGTCTGTCTGGTAACCCCGGTCCCCTGTTCCGCAGGCTGTATTTGTCTGTCTGGTAACCCCGGTCCCCTGTTCCGCAGGCTGTATTAGCATGTCTGGTAACCCTGGTCCCCTGTTCCGCAGGCTGTATTAGCATGTCTGATAACCCCGGTTCCCTGTTCTGCAGGCTGTGTTAGCATGTCTGGTAACCCCGGTCCCCTGTTCCGCAGGCTGTGTTAGCATGTCTGGTAACCCCGGTCCCCTGTTCCGCTGGCTGTATTAGCATTCCTGGTAACTCCGGTCCCCTGTTCCGCAGGCTGTATTAGCATGCCTGGTAACTCCGGTCCCCTGTTCCGCAGGCTGTATTAGCATGCCTGGTAACCCCAGTCTCCTGTTCCGCAGGCTGTGTTAGCATGTCTGGTAACCCGGGTCCCCTGTTCTGCAGGCTGTATTAGCATGTCTGGTAACCCCGGTCCCCTGTTCCGCAGGCTGTATTAGCATTTCTGGTAACCCCGGTCCCTTGTTCCGCCAGCTGTATTAGCATGTCTGGTAACCCAGGTACCCTATTCTGCAGGCTATATTAGCATGTCTGGTATCCCCGGTCCCCTGTTCCGCAGGCTGTATTAGTATGTCTGGTAACCCCGGTCCCCTGTTCGGCAGGCTGTATTAGTATGTCTGGTAACCCCGGTCCCCTGTTCCGCAGGCTGTATTAGCATGTCGGGTAACATCGGTCCCCTGTTTGGAAGGCTGTATTAGCATGTCTGGTAACCCCGGTCCCCTGTTCCGCAGGCTGTATTAGCCTGTCTGATAACCCCGGACCCCTGTTCCGCAGGCTGTATTAGCATGTCGGGTAACATCGGTCCCCTGTTTGGAAGGCTGTATTAGCATGTCTGGTAACCCCGGTCCCCTGTTCCGCAGGCTGTATTAGCCTGTCTGATAACCCCGGACCCCTGTTCCGCAGGCTGTATTAGCATGTCGGGTAACCCCGGTCCCCTGTTTGGAAGGCTGTATTAGCATGTCTGGTAACCCCGGTCCCCTGTTCCGCAGGCTGTATTAGCATGTCTGGTACCCCGGTCCCCTGTTCCGCAGGCTGTATTAGCATGTCTGGTAACCCCGGTTCCCTGTTCCGCAGGCTGTATTAGCATGTCTGGTAACCCCGGTCCCCTGTTCCGCTGGCTGTATTAGCATTCCTGGTAACTCCGGTCCCCTGTTCCGCAGGCTGTATTAGCATGCCTGGTAACCCCAGTCTCCTGTTCCGCAGGCTGTGTTAGCATGTCTGGTAACCCGGGTCCCCTGTTCTGCAGGCTGTATTAGCATTTCTGGTAACCCCGGTCCCTTGTTCCGCCAGCTGTATTAGCATGTCTGGTAACCCAGGTACCCTATTCTGCAGGCTGTATTAGCATGTCTGGTAACCCCGGTCCCCTGTTCCGCAGGCTGTATTAGTATGTCTGGTAACCCCGGTCCCCTGTTCCGCAGGCTGTATTAGCATGTCTGGTAACCCCGGTCCCCTGTTCCGCAAGCTGTGTTAGAACATCTGATAACCACGGTCCCCTGTTCCGCAGGCTGTATTAGCATGTCTGGTATCCCCGGTCCCCTGTTCCGCAGGCTGTGTTAGAACATCTGATAACCACGGTCCCCTGTTCCGCAGGCTGTATTATCATGTCTGATAGCCCCGGTCCCCTGTTCCGCAGGCTGTATTGGCATGTCTGGTAACCCCGGTCCCCTGTTCCGCAGGCTGTGTTTGCATGTCTGGTAACCCCGGTCCCCTGTTCCGCAGGCTGTATTAGCATGTCTGGTAACCCCGGTCCCCTGTTCAGCAGGCTGTATTAGCATGTCTGGTAACCCCGGTCCCCTGTTCCGCAGGCTGTATTAGCATGTCTGGTAACCCCGGTCCCCTGCTCCGCAGGCTGTATTAGCATGTCTGGTAACCCCGGTCTCCTGTTCCGCAGGCTGTATTAGCATGTCTGGTAACCCCGGTCCCCTGTTCCGCAGGCTGTATTAGCATGTCTGGTAACCCCGGTCCCCTGTTCCGCAAGCTGTGTTAGAACATCTGATAACCACGGTCCCCTGTTCCGCAGGCTGTATTATCATGTATGATAACCCCGGTCCCCTGTTCCGCAGGCTGTGTTGGCATGTCTGGTAACCCCGGTCCCCTGTTCCGCAGGCTGTGTTTGCATGTCTGGTAACCCCGGTCCCCTGTTCCGCAGGCTGTATTGGCATGTCTGGTAACCCCGGTCCCCTGTTCCGCAGGCTGTATTAGCATGTCTGGTAACCCCGGTGCCCTGTTCCGCAGGCTGTATTAGTATGTCTGGTAACCCCGGTCCCCTGTTCCGCAGGCTGTATTAGCAGGTCTGGTAACCCCGGTCCCCTGTTCCGCAGGCTGTATTTGTCTGTCTGGTGGCGGTGGCGGCTGCGGCACCACAGGAAGGGGCTCCACAGGAAGGTGGTAAGTATTATAAAGATACAATCAAACTGGTGTCGTCCCACTTCGACATGGACAATTACGGCAACTACAAATACGGCTACGAACAGGACAATGGACAGAAGGTAAGACAACCAAGAGCAAAATAGAACTGTTTATAAATTACAATAATCATATCGTCAAAAGCCAATAAGCCTTCATTTTCGATAGAGAAGCAGCACCCAGCGCTGGTGTTCGGCACAATGCCTGCTGCTGTCACATCACATAGCATTTCACAAAAGGTAGCCACTGAAAGTTAGTGTAGCTGGATCAGGAGCTGGTCATTTGGATCAGCCTGCCGTTTGAGATTCCAAAATGGCGTGCTAATGATGTGCAGCTTCGGAAGGGCCGCATGTGTTGTATTATCTGATCATTTGTACGTCTTGTAGATTTCCCTTGGTAAGTAGACTGTGATTCTGCAGGGTATTTGGTTTACAGCGTTCTTAGCATGGCATCGTCTGCCAAGCCCCCTGACATGTACGACACATGTAGTAGCTTCAGCTGGGTACAGCGGGGGGTGTACACCTGTTATAGCCGCGGCGTACCGGGCTCCTTGTCTGCTGATCTCTCCATTGTGTCTCCTTGTTTGTCTCATCTCCTGTGTCTCTGGCCGTGTCTCCCAGAGTTCTCTGATTGTGCAGGCTGCCTGACTGACCCACCGCTGACTCGACAGGTGGAGGAGGTGGGCAAGAGCTTACCGGGCCCTGAGCCGGAGACCGGCTCCATCACCAAAGATGGCTCGTACGAGTTCATCTCGCCGGAGGGCCAGTCCTTCCGTGTGGACTACACGGCTGGTGAGGGAGGCTTCCAGCCAACCGGCGACCACCTGCCTACTATGCCTCCTCAGCTCGCCGAGTACCAACAGCACAAGGATGAGTTCCCCGAGCTGTACAGGTCTGAAGAGTATTAACTGACACACCTGTATCTTGTGGTGACACTGTCAAAGACCGAGTTCCCGAGCTGTACCAAGACACCGACCGGACCGCTGAAGCTGCCTGACTGCCTGTCAACACTGATAATTGGCGCTTGTATCTCGTGACGTCACTGTCAAAGTCTTCAATATATGTGTGGACAATGTTGCCAGCGCTATTCGCCATTATTGAACACTGTGTACCTGGCAAATTGTTAATACAATGCAATACAAACCAGGCTTCTCAAGTTAGCACCACCAGGAATATGTTTACCTACTCGGTGCTGTCATACGGTTATCTTTAGCCAAGTTACCCACCATGGGTAACAATGGGTTCCAAGTATACCCGCCATTCCACTGTGTTCTAACTCGGCCGAAAGTGAGGACATTATTTAATATCTCTGTAACTATCCTTCGGATCTGGACAATTCTGGTATTAAACGAAAGGTCTCACTCCAGTGACTCTGTAGAACATCTATGAGGACCCAAAAACTGGTACAAATGTCACTAAAGGTAATATATATTGATAGATGATACGATAAAAGGCCCGATTATTTGAAGAAAGTATGTTCCGTGTGGATCCAGACCCTTTAAGGTCAACAAATATCAATTGGACATCAACGTAACATCTAAAATGGATTTCTGAATATACAGTGTGTCCGTAAAGTAATGGTGGGGTTTCATAATCATTTATTGAAGTAACTTGCAGCACTGCACAGTGCACATTTCATTTTTATGCTCAATACGAGACCAATTCTATCAAGTTGATGTACACGAAGGCTCAGTTCGATGTCTCTTTCTTTTTTTAGCCTACAAAAATAATTTGTTTGTTGTTGTTTGAACTGGCGCAGTGTGTCTGTTAAATGGACTAGCCCACCTTAACATTAAATTTGAGTTGAGATAGCCATTTTGATGGCTTGACATTGAAATTAAGTATGGTAGCAGTTAAAACAACCTCAATGATCTAATAAAAAAGATATTCGAGTTTGATTTTGACATCTGTAAAAAAAATCAGGCCCATGTGTATTTGAATAGGGCCTCTAAACCGACAGCGTCGTCTTTCTTTACCCAACTGTTAATGATAGTCGACTTATTTTAGGGTGAACCTTGGAGATATTTGCCACGTTTCAATGGTTTGGTAATTGGTTTGTTCTGGATTCAAAGCGCCAGAATTGTCACGAAATAATTGTGCCCATACTTTGGCAGCG
>JAXIVJ010017984.1:0-24647 GCA_036785665.1 Chirona hameri | reverse complement strand
ACGTCATCATCAGCAACATCATCAGCAACATCATCAGCAACATCACCAGCAACATCATCAGCAACATCATCAGCAACATCATCAGCAACATCATCAGCAACATCATCAGCAACATCATCATCAACATCATCATCAACATCATCATCAACATCATCATCAACATCATCATCAACATCATCAGCAACATCATCAGCAACATCATCAGCAACATCATCAGCAACATCATCAACAACATCATCATCAGCAACATCATCATCAGCAACATCATCATCAGCAACATCATCATCATCATCATCATCATCATCATCATCATCATCATCATCATCATCATCATCATCATCATCATCATCATCATCATCATCATCATCATCATCATCATCATCATCATCATCATCATCATCATCATCATCATCATCATCATCATCATCATCATCATCATCATCATCATCATTATCATCATCATGCCTGGAGGCGGTGTTGTACCGCCTCCGGGCATACCACACCGCCTCCGGGCATACAACACCGCCTCCGGGCATACTACACCGCTTCCGGGCATACCACACCGCCTCCGGGCATACAACACCGCCTCCGGGCATACTACACCGCCTCCGGGCATACAACACCGCCTCCGGGCATACAACACCGCCTCCGGGCATACTGCACCGCCTCCGGGCATACCACACCGCCTCCGGGCATACAACACCGCCTCCGGGCATACTACACCGCCTCCGGGCATACCAGACCGCCTCAGGGCATACAACACCGCCTCCGGGCATACAACACCGCCTCCGGGCATACCACACCGCCTCCGGGCATACAACACCGCCTCCGGGCATACAACACCGCCTCCGGGCATACCACACCGCCTCCGGGCATACAACACCGCCTCCGGGCATACAACACCGCCTCCGGGCATACCACACCGTCTCACGTCATCATCAGCAACATCATCAGCAACATCATCAGCAACATCACCAGCAACATCATCAGCAACATCATCAGCAACATCATCAGCAACATCATCAGCAACATCATCAGCAACATCATCATCAACATCATCATCAACATCATCATCAACATCATCATCAACATCATCATCAACATCATCAGCAACATCATCAGCAACATCATCAGCAACATCATCAGCAACATCATCAACAACATCATCATCAGCAACATCATCATCAGCAACATCATCATCAGCAACATCATCATCATCATCATCATCATCATCATCATCATCATCATCATCATCATCATCATCATCATCATCATCATCATCATCATCATCATCATCATCATCATCATCATCATCATCATCATCATCATCATCATCATCATCATCATCATCATCATCATCATCATCATCATCATCATCATCATCATCATCATCATCATCATTATCATCATCATGCCCGGAGGCGGTGTTGTACCGCCTCCGGGCATACCACACCGCCTCCGGGCATACAACACCGCCTCCGGGCATACTACACCGCCTCCGGGCATACCACACCGCCTCCGGGCATACAACACCGCCTCCGGGCATACTACACCGCCTCCGGGCATACCACACCGCCTCCGGGCATACAACACCGCCTCCGGGCATACTGCACCGCCTCCGGGCATACCACACCGCCTCCGGGCATACAACACCGCCTCCGGGCATACTACACCGCCTCCGGGCATACCAGACCGCCTCAGGGCATACAACACCGCCTCCGGGCATACAACACCGCCTCCGGGCATACCACACCGCCTCCGGGCATACAACACCGCCTCCGGGCATACAACACCGCCTCCGGGCATACCACACCGCCTCCGGGCATACAACACCGCCTCCGGGCATACAACACCGCCTCCGGGCATACCACACCGTCTCACGTCATCATCAGCAACATCATCAGCAACATCATCAGCAACATCACCAGCAACATCATCAGCAACATCATCAGCAACATCATCAGCAACATCATCAGCAACATCATCAGCAACATCATCATCAACATCATCATCAACATCATCATCAACATCATCATCAACATCATCATCAACATCATCAGCAACATCATCAGCAACATCATCAGTAACATCATCAGCAACATCATCAACAACATCATCATCAGCAACATCATCATCAGCAACATCTCCATCAGCAACATCATCATCATCATCATCATCATCATCATCATCATCATCATCATCATCATCATCATCATCATCATCATCATCATCATCATCATCATCATCATCATCATCATCATCATCATCATCATCATCATCATCATCATCATCATCATCATCATCATCATCATCATCATCATCATCATCATCATCATCATCATCATCATCATCATCATCATCATCATCATCATTATCATCATCATGCCCGGAGGCGGTGTTGTACCGCCTCCGGGCATACCACACCGCCTCCGGGCATACAACACCGCCTCCGGGCATACTACACCGCCTCCGGGCATACCACACCGCCTCCGGGCATACAACACCGCCTCCGGGCATACTACACCGCCTCCGGGCATACTACACCGCCTCCGGGCATACAACACCGCCTCCGGGCATACAACACCGCCTCCGGGCATACCACACCGCCTCCGGGCATGCAACACCGCCTCCGGGCATACAACACCGCAAACGGGCATACCACACCGTCTCACGTCATCATCAGCAACATCATCAGCAACATCATCAGCAACATCATCAGCAACATCACCAGCAACATCATCAGCAACATCATCAGCAACATCATCAGCAACATCATCATCAACATCATCATCAACATCATCATTAACATCATCATCAACATCAACATCATCATCAACATCATCATCAACATCATCATCAACATCATCATCAACATCATCATCAACATCATCATCAACATCATCATCAACTTCATCATCAACATCATCAGCAACATCATCAGCAACATCATCAGCAACATCATCAGCAACATCATCAACAACATCATCATCAGCAACATCATCATCAGCAACATCATCATCAGCAACATCATCATCATCATCATCATCATCATCATCATCATCATCATCATCATCATCATCATCATAATCATCATCATCATCATCATCATCATCATCATCATCATCATCATCATCATCATCATCATCATCATCATCATCATCATCATCATCATCATCATCATCATCATCATCATCATCATCATCATCATCATCATCATCATCATCATCATCATCATCATCATTATCATCATCATGCCCGGAGGCGGTGTTGTACCGCCTCCGGGCATACCACACCGCCTCCGGGCATACAACACCGCCTCCGGGCATACTACACCGCCTCCGGGCATACCACACCGCCTCCGGGCATACAACACCGCCTCCGGGCATACTACACCGCCTCCGGGCATACCACACCGCCTCCGGGCATACAACACCGCCTCCGGGCATACTGCACCGCCTCCGGGCATACCACACCGCCTCCGGGCATACAACACCGCCTCCGGGCATACTACACCGCCTCCGGGCATACCAGACCGCCTCAGGGCATACAACACCGCCTCCGGGCATACAACACCGCCTCCGGGCATACCACACCGCCTCCGGGCATACAACACCGCCTCCGGGCATACAACACCGCCTCCGGGCATACCACACCGCCTCCGGGCATACAACACCGCCTCCGGGCATACAACACCGCCTCCGGGCATACCACACCGTCTCACGTCATCATCAGCAACAACATCAGCAACATCATCAGCAACATCACCAGCAACATCATCAGCAACATCATCAGCAACATCATCATCAACATCATCAGCAACATCATCAGCAACATCATCATCAACATCATCATCAACATCATCATCAACAACATCATCAACATCATCATCAACATCATCAGCAACATCATCAGCAACATCATCAGCAACATCATCAGCAACATCATCAACAACATCATCATCAGCAACATCATCATCAGCAACATCATCATCAGCAACATCATCATCATCATCATCATCATCATCATCATCATCATCATCATCATCATCATCATCATCATCATCATCATCATCATCATCATCATCATCATCATCATCATCATCATCATCATCATCATCATCATCATCATCATCATCATCATCATCATCATCATCATCATCATCATCATCATCATCATCATCATCATCATCATCATCATCATCATCATCATCATCATCATCATCATCATTATCATCATCATGCCCGGAGGCGGTGTTGTACCGCCTCCGGGCATACCACACCGCCTCCGGGCATACAACACCGCCTCCGGGCATACTACACCGCCTCCGGGCATACCACACCGCCTCCGGGCATACAACACCGCCTCCGGGCATACTACACCGCCTCCGGGCATACTACACCGCCTCCGGGCATACAACACCGCCTCCGGGCATACAACACCGCCTCCGGGCATACCACACCGCCTCCGGGCATGCAACACCGCCTCCGGGCATACAACACCGCAAACGGGCATACCACACCGTCTCACGTCATCATCAGCAACATCATCAGCAACATCATCAGCAACATCATCAGCAACATCACCAGCAACATCATCAGCAACATCATCAGCAACATCATCAGCAACATCATCATCAACATCATCATCAACATCATCATTAACATCATCATCAACATCAACATCATCATCAACATCATCATCAACATCATCATCAACATCATCATCAACATCATCATCAACATCATCATCAACATCATCATCAACATCATCATCAACTTCATCATCAACATCATCAGCAACATCATCAGCAACATCATCAGCAACATCATCAGCAACATCATCAACAACATCATCATCAGCAACATCATCATCAGCAACATCATCATCAGCAACATCATCATCATCATCATCATCATCATCATCATCATCATCATCATCATCATCATCATCATCATAATCATCATCATCATCATCATCATCATCATCATCATCATCATCATCATCATCATCATCATCATCATCATCATCATCATCATCATCATCATCATCATCATCATCATCATCATCATCATCATCATCATCATCATCATCATTATCATCATCATGCCCGGAGGCGGTGTTGTACCGCCTCCGGGCATACCACACCGCCTCCGGGCATACAACACCGCCTCCGGGCATACTACACCGCCTCCGGGCATACCACACCGCCTCCGGGCATACAACACCGCCTCCGGGCATACTACACCGCCTCCGGGCATACCACACCGCCTCCGGGCATACAACACCGCCTCCGGGCATACTGCACCGCCTCCGGGCATACCACACCGCCTCCGGGCATACAACACCGCCTCCGGGCATACTACACCGCCTCCGGGCATACCAGACCGCCTCAGGGCATACAACACCGCCTCCGGGCATACAACACCGCCTCCGGGCATACCACACCGCCTCCGGGCATACAACACCGCCTCCGGGCATACAACACCGCCTCCGGGCATACCACACCGCCTCCGGGCATACAACACCGCCTCCGGGCATACAACACCGCCTCCGGGCATACCACACCGTCTCACGTCATCATCAGCAACATCATCAGCAACATCATCAGCAACATCACCAGCAACATCATCAGCAACATCATCAGCAACATCATCAGCAACATCATCAGCAACATCATCAGCAACATCATCATCAACATCATCATCAACATCATCATCAACATCATCATCAACATCATCATCAACATCATCAGCAACATCATCAGCAACATCATCAGCAACATCATCAGCAACATCATCAACAACATCATCATCAGCAACATCATCATCAGCAACATCATCATCAGCAACATCATCATCATCATCATCATCATCATCATCATCATCATCATCATCATCATCATCATCATCATCATCATCATCATCATCATCATCATCATCATCATCATCATCATCATCATCATCATCATCATCATCATCATCATCATCATCATCATCATCATCATCATTATCATCATCATGCCCGGAGGCGGTGTTGTACCGCCTCCGGGCATACCACACCGCCTCCGGGCATACAACACCGCCTCTGGGCATACTACACCGCCTCCGGGCATACCACACCGCCTCCGGGCATACAACACCGCCTCCGGGCATACTACACCGCCTCCGGGCATACCACACCGCCTCCGGGCATACAACACCGCCTCCGGGCATACTGCACCGCCTCCGGGCATACCACACCGCCTCCGGGCATACAACACCGCCTCCGGGCATACTACACCGCCTCCGGGCATACCAGACCGCCTCAGGGCATACAACACCGCCTCCGGGCATACAACACCGCCTCCGGGCATACCACACCGCCTCCGGGCATACAACACCGCCTCCGGGCATACAACACCGCCTCCGGGCATACCACACCGCCTCCGGGCATACAACAACGCCTCCGGGCATACAACACCGCCTCCGGGCATACCACACCGTCTCACGTCATCATCAGCAACATCATCAGCAACATCATCAGCAACATCACCAGCAACATCATCAGCAACATCATCAGCAACATCATCAGCAACATCATCAGCAACATCATCAGCAACATCATCATCAACATCATCATCAACATCATCATCAACATCATCATCAACATCATCAGCAACATCATCAGCAACATCATCAGCAACATCATCAGCAACATCATCAACAACATCATCATCAGCAACATCATCATCAGCAACATCATCATCAGCAACATCATCATCATCATCATCATCATCATCATCATCATCATCATCATCATCATCATCATCATCATCATCATCATCATCATCATCATCATCATCATCATCATCATCATCATCATCATCATCATCATCATCATCATCATCATCATCATCATCATCATCATCATCATCATCATCATCATCATCATCATCATCATCATCATCATCATCATCATCATCATCATTATCATCATCATGCCCGGAGGCGGTGTTGTACCGCCTCCGGGCATACCACACCGCCTCCGGGCATACAACACCGCCTCCGGGCATACTACACCGCCTCCGGGCATACCACACCGCCTCCGGGCATACAACACCGCCTCCGGGCATACTACACCGCCTCCGGGCATACTACACCGCCTCCGGGCATACAACACCGCCTCCGGGCATACAACACCGCCTCCGGGCATACCACACCGCCTCCGGGCATGCAACACCGCCTCCGGGCATACAACACCGCAAACGGGCATACCACACCGTCTCACGTCATCATCAGCAACATCATCAGCAACATCATCAGCAACATCATCAGCAACATCACCAGCAACATCATCAGCAACATCATCAGCAACATCATCAGCAACATCATCATCAACATCATCATCAACATCATCATTAACATCATCATCAACATCAACATCATCATCAACATCATCATCAACATCATCATCAACATCATCATCAACATCATCATCAACATCATCATCAACATCATCATCAACATCATCATCAACTTCATCATCAACATCATCAGCAACATCATCAGCAACATCATCAGCAACATCATCAGCAACATCATCAACAACATCATCATCAGCAACATCATCATCAGCAACATCATCATCAGCAACATCATCATCATCATCATCATCATCATCATCATCATCATCATCATCATCATCATCATCATCATAATCATCATCATCATCATCATCATCATCATCATCATCATCATCATCATCATCATCATCATCATCATCATCATCATCATCATCATCATCATCATCATCATCATCATCATCATCATCATCATCATCATCATCATCATCATCATCATCATCATCATCATCATTATCATCATCATGCCCGGAGGCGGTGTTGTACCGCCTCCGGGCATACCACACCGCCTCCGGGCATACAACACCGCCTCCGGGCATACTACACCGCCTCCGGGCATACCACACCGCCTCCGGGCATACAACACCGCCTCCGGGCATACTACACCGCCTCCGGGCATACCACACCGCCTCCGGGCATACAACACCGCCTCCGGGCATACTGCACCGCCTCCGGGCATACCACACCGCCTCCGGGCATACAACACCGCCTCCGGGCATACTACACCGCCTCCGGGCATACCAGACCGCCTCAGGGCATACAACACCGCCTCCGGGCATACAACACCGCCTCCGGGCATACCACACCGCCTCCGGGCATACAACACCGCCTCCGGGCATACAACACCGCCTCCGGGCATACCACACCGCCTCCGGGCATACAACACCGCCTCCGGGCATACAACACCGCCTCCGGGCATACCACACCGTCTCACGTCATCATCAGCAACAACATCAGCAACATCATCAGCAACATCACCAGCAACATCATCAGCAACATCATCAGCAACATCATCAGCAACATCATCAGCAACATCATCAGCAACATCATCATCAACATCATCATCAACATCATCATCAACATCATCATCAACATCATCATCAACATCATCAGCAACATCATCAGCAACATCATCAGCAACATCATCAGCAACATCATCAACAACATCATCATCAGCAACATCATCATCAGCAACATCATCATCAGCAACATCATCATCATCATCATCATCATCATCATCATCATCATCATCATCATCATCATCATCATCATCATCATCATCATCATCATCATCATCATCATCATCATCATCATCATCATCATCATCATCATCATCATCATCATCATCATCATCATCATCATCATCATCATCATCATCATCATCATCATCATCATCATCATCATCATCATCATTATCATCATCATGCCCGGAGGCGGTGTTGTACCGCCTCCGGGCATACCACACCGCCTCCGGGCATACAACACCGCCTCCGGGCATACTACACCGCCTCCGGGCATACCACACCGCCTCCGGGCATACAACACCGCCTCCGGGCATACTACACCGCCTCCGGGCATACTACACCGCCTCCGGGCATACAACACCGCCTCCGGGCATACAACACCGCCTCCGGGCATACCACACCGCCTCCGGGCATGCAACACCGCCTCCGGGCATACAACACCGCAAACGGGCATACCACACCGTCTCACGTCATCATCAGCAACATCATCAGCAACATCATCAGCAACATCATCAGCAACATCACCAGCAACATCATCAGCAACATCATCAGCAACATCATCAGCAACATCATCATCAAAATCATCATCAACATCATCATTAACATCATCATCAACATCAACATCATCATCAACATCATCATCAACATCATCATCAACATCATCATCAACATCATCATCAACATCATCATCAACATCATCATCAACATCATCATCAACTTCATCATCAACATCATCAGCAACATCATCAGCAACATCATCAGCAACATCATCAGCAACATCATCAACAACATCATCATCAGCAACATCATCATCAGCAACATCATCATCAGCAACATCATCATCATCATCATCATCATCATCATCATCATCATCATCATCATCATCATCATCATCATAATCATCATCATCATCATCATCATCATCATCATCATCATCATCATCATCATCATCATCATCATCATCATCATCATCATCATCATCATCATCATCATCATCATCATCATCATCATCATCATCATCATCATCAACATCATCATCAACATCATCATCAACATCATCATCAACATCATCATCAACATCATCATCAACATCATCATCAACATCATCAGCAACATCATCAGCAACATCATCAGCAACATCATCAGCAACATCATCAACAACATCATCATCAGCAACATCATCATCAGCAACATCATCATCAGCAACATCATCAGCAACATCACCAGCAACATCATCAGCAACATCATCAGCAACATCATCAGCAACATCATCAGCAACATCATCAGCAACATCATCATCAACATCATCATCAACATCATCATCAACATCATCATCAACATCATCATCAACATCATCAGCAACATCATCAGCAACATCATCAGCAACATCATCAGCAACATCATCAACAACATCATCATCAGCAACATCATCATCAGCAACATCATCATCAGCAACATCATCATCATCATCATCATCATCATCATCATCATCATCATCATCATCATCATCATCATCATCATCATCATCATCATCATCATCATCATCATCATCATCATCATCATCATCATCATCATCATCATCATCATAATCATCATCATCATCATCATCATCATCATCATCATCATCATCATCATCATCATCATCATCATCATCATCATCATCATCATCATCATCATCATCATCATCATCATCATCATCATCATCATCATCATCATCATCATCATCATCATCATCATCATCATCATTATCATCATCATGCCCGGAGGCGGTGTTGTACCGCCTCCGGGCATACCACACCGCCTCCGGGCATACAACACCGCCTCCGGGCATACTACACCGCCTCCGGGCATACCACACCGCCTCCGGGCATACAACACCGCCTCCGGGCATACTACACCGCCTCCGGGCATACCACACCGCCTCCGGGCATACAACACCGCCTCCGGGCATACTGCACCGCCTCCGGGCATACCACACCGCCTCCGGGCATACAACACCGCCTCCGGGCATACTACACCGCCTCCGGGCATACCAGACCGCCTCAGGGCATACAACACCGCCTCCGGGCATACAACACCGCCTCCGGGCATACCACACCGCCTCCGGGCATACAACACCGCCTCCGGGCATACAACACCGCCTCCGGGCATACCACACCGCCTCCGGGCATACAACACCGCCTCCGGGCATACAACACCGCCTCCGGGCATACCACACCGTCTCACGTCATCATCAGCAACATCATCAGCAACATCATCAGCAACATCACCAGCAACATCATCAGCAACATCATCAGCAACATCATCAGCAACATCATCAGCAACATCATCAGCAACATCATCATCAACATCATCATCAACATCATCATCAACATCATCATCAACATCATCATCAACATCATCAGCAACATCATCAGCAACATCATCAGCAACATCATCAGCAACATCATCAACAACATCATCATCAGCAACATCATCATCAGCAACATCATCATCAGCAACATCATCATCATCATCATCATCATCATCATCATCATCATCATCATCATCATCATCATCATCATCATCATCATCATCATCATCATCATCATCATCATCATCATCATCATCATCATCATCATCATCATCATCATCATCATCATCATCATCATCATCATCATCATCATCATCATCATCATCATCATCATCATCATCATCATCATCATCATCATCATCATCATTATCATCATCATGCCCGGAGGCGGTGTTGTACCGCCTCCGGGCATACCACACCGCCTCCGGGCATACAACACCGCCTCCGGGCATACTACACCGCCTCCGGGCATACCACACCGCCTCCGGGCATACAACACCGCCTCCGGGCATACTACACCGCCTCCGGGCATACTACACCGCCTCCGGGCATACAACACCGCCTCCGGGCATACAACACCGCCTCCGGGCATACCACACCGCCTCCGGGCATGCAACACCGCCTCCGGGCATACAACACCACAAACGGGCATACCACACCGTCTCACGTCATCATCAGCAACATCATCAGCAACATCATCAGCAACATCATCAGCCACATCACCAGCAACATCATCAGCAACATCATCAGCAACATCATCAGCAACATCATCATCAACATCATCATCAACATCATCATTAACATCATCATCAACATCAACATCATCATCAACATCATCATCAATATCATCATCAACATCATCATCAACATCATCATCAACATCATCATCAACATCATCATCAACATCATCATCAACATCATCATCAACATCATCAGCAACATCATCATCAACATCATCAGCAACATCATCAGCAACATCATCAACAACATCATCATCAGCAACATCATCATCAGCAACATCATCATCAGCAACATCATCATCATCATCATCATCATCATCATCATCATCATCATCATCATCATCATCATCATCATCATCATCATCATCATCATCATCATCATCATCATCATCATCATCATCATCATCATCATCATCATCATCATCATCATCATCATCATCATCATCATCATCATCATCATCATCATCATCATCATCATCATCATCATCATCATCATCATTATCATCATCATGCCCGGAGGCGGTGTTGTACCGCCTCCGGGCATACCACACCGCCTCCGGGCATACAACACCGCCTCCGGGCATACTACACCGCCTCCGGGCATACCACACCGCCTCCGGGCATACAACACCGCCTCCGGGCATACTACACCGCCTCCGGGCATACCACACCGCCTCCGGGCATACAACACCGCCTCCGGGCATACTGCACCGCCTCCGGGCATACCACACCGCCTCCGGGCATACAACACCGCCTCCGGGCATACTACACCGCCTCCGGGCATACCAGACCGCCTCAGGGCATACAACACCGCCTCCGGGCATACAACACCGCCTCCGGGCATACCACACCGCCTCCGGGCATACAACACCGCCTCCGGGCATACAACACCGCCTCCGGGCATACCACACCGCCTCCGGGCATACAACACCGCCTCCGGGCATACAACACCGCCTCCGGGCATACCACACCGTCTCACGTCATCATCAGCAACATCATCAGCAACATCATCAGCAACATCACCAGCAACATCATCAGCAACATCATCAGCAACATCATCAGCAACATCATCAGCAACATCATCAGCAACATCATCATCAACATCATCATCAACATCATCATCAACATCATCATCAACATCATCATCAACATCATCAGCAACATCATCAGCAACATCATCAGCAACATCATCAGCAACATCATCAACAACATCATCATCAGCAACATCATCATCAGCAACATCATCATCAGCAACATCATCATCATCATCATCATCATCATCATCATCATCATCATCATCATCATCATCATCATCATCATCATCATCATCATCATCATCATCATCATCATCATCATCATCATCATCATCATCATCATCATCATCATCATCATCATCATCATCATCATCATCATCATCATCATCATCATCATCATCATCATCATCATCATCATCATCATCATCATCATCATTATCATCATCATGCCCGGAGGCGGTGTTGTACCGCCTCCGGGCATACCACACCGCCTCCGGGCATACAACACCGCCTCCGGGCATACTACACCGCCTCCGGGCATACCACACCGCCTCCGGGCATACAACACCGCCTCCGGGCATACTACACCGCCTCCGGGCATACTACACCGCCTCCGGGCATACAACACCGCCTCCGGGCATACAACACCGCCTCCGGGCATACCACACCGCCTCCGGGCATGCAACACCGCCTCCGGGCATACAACACCGCAAACGGGCATACCACACCGTCTCACGTCATCATCAGCAACATCATCAGCAACATCATCAGCAACATCATCAGCCACATCACCAGCAACATCATCAGCAACATCATCAGCAACATCATCAGCAACATCATCATCAACATCATCATCAACATCATCATTAACATCATCATCAACATCAACATCATCATCAACATCATCATCAACATCATCATCAACATCATCATCAACATCATCATCAACATCATCATCAACATCATCATCAACATCATCATCAACATCATCATCAACATCATCAGCAACATCATCATCAACATCATCAGCAACATCATCAGCAACATCATCAACAACATCATCATCAGCAACATCATCATCAGCAACATCATCATCAGCAACATCATCATCATCATCATCATCATCATCATCATCATCATCATCATCATCATCATCATCATCATCATCATCATCATCATCATCATCATCATCATCATCATCATCATCATCATCATCATCATCATCATCATCATCATCATCATCATCATCATCATCATCATCATCATCATCATCATCATCATCATCATCATCATCATCATCATCATCATCATCATCATTATCATCATCATGCCCGGAGGCGGTGTTGTACCGCCTCCGGGCATACCACACCGCCTCCGGGCATACAACACCGCCTCCGGGCATACTACACCGCCTCCGGGCATACCACACCGCCTCCGGGCATACAACACCGCCTCCGGGCATACTACACCGCCTCCGGGCATACCACACCGCCTCCGGGCATACAACACCGCCTCCGGGCATACTGCACCGCCTCCGGGCATACCACACCGCCTCCGGGCATACAACACCGCCTCCGGGCATACTACACCGCCTCCGGGCATACCAGACCGCCTCAGGGCATACAACACCGCCTCCGGGCATACAACACCGCCTCCGGGCATACCACACCGCCTCCGGGCATACAACACCGCCTCCGGGCATACAACACCGCCTCCGGGCATACCACACCGCCTCCGGGCATACAACACCGCCTCCGGGCATACAACACCGCCTCCGGGCATACCACACCGTCTCACGTCATCATCAGCAACATCATCAGCAACATCATCAGCAACATCACCAGCAACATCATCAGCAACATCATCAGCAACATCATCAGCAACATCATCAGCAACATCATCAGCAACATCATCATCAACATCATCATCAACATCATCATCAACATCATCATCAACACCATCATCAACATCATCAGCAACATCATCAGCAACATCATCAGCAACATCATCAGCAACATCATCAACAACATCATCATCAGCAACATCATCATCAGCAACATCATCATCAGCAACATCATCATCATCATCATCATCATCATCATCATCATCATCATCATCATCATCATCATCATCATCATCATCATCATCATCATCATCATCATCATCATCATCATCATCATCATCATCATCATCATCATCATCATCATCATCATCATCATCATCATCATCATCATCATCATTATCATCATCATGCCCGGAGGCGGTGTTGTACCGCCTCCGGGCATACCACACCGCCTCCGGGCATACAACACCGCCTCCGGGCATACTACACCGCCTCCGGGCATACCACACCGCCTCCGGGCATACAACACCGCCTCCGGGCATACTACACCGCCTCCGGGCATACCACACCGCCTCCGGGCATACAACACCGCCTCCGGGCATACTGCACCGCCTCCGGGCATACCACACCGCCTCCGGGCATACAACACCGCCTCCGGGCATACTACACCGCCTCCGGGCATACCAGACCGCCTCAGGGCATACAACACCGCCTCCGGGCATACAACACCGCCTCCGGGCATACCACACCGCCTCCGGGCATACAACACCGCCTCCGGGCATACAACACCGCCTCCGGGCATACCACACCGCCTCCGGGCATACAACACCGCCTCCGGGCATACAACACCGCCTCCGGGCATACCACACCGTCTCACGTCATCATCAGCAACATCATCAGCAACATCATCAGCAACATCACCAGCAACATCATCAGCAACATCATCAGCAACATCATCAGCAACATCATCAGCAACATCATCAGCAACATCATCATCAACATCATCATCAACATCATCATCAACATCATCATCAACATCATCATCAACATCATCAGCAACATCATCAGCAACATCATCAGCAACATCATCAGCAACATCATCAACAACATCATCATCAGCAACATCATCATCAGCAACATCATCATCAGCAACATCATCATCATCATCATCATCATCATCATCATCATCATCATCATCATCATCATCATAATCATCATCATCATCATCATCATCATCATCATCATCATCATCATCATCATCATCATCATCATCATCATCATCATCATCATCATCATCATCATCATCATCATCATCATCATCATCATCATCATCATCATCATCATCATCATCATCATCATCATCATCATCATTATCATCATCATGCCCGGAGGCGGTGTTGTACCGCCTCCGGGCATACCACACCGCCTCCGGGCATACAACACCGCCTCCGGGCATACTACACCGCCTCCGGGCATACCACACCGCCTCCGGGCATACAACACCGCCTCCGGGCATACTACACCGCCTCCGGGCATACTACACCGCCTCCGGGCATACAACACCGCCTCCGGGCATACAACACCGCCTCCGGGCATACCACACCGCCTCCGGGCATGCAACACCGCCTCCGGGCATACAACACCGCAAACGGGCATACCACACCGTCTCACGTCATCATCAGCAACATCATCAGCAACATCATCAGCAACATCATCAGCAACATCACCAGCAACATCATCAGCAACATCATCAGCAACATCATCAGCAACATCATCATCAACATCATCATCAACATCATCATTAACATCATCATCAACATCAACATCATCATCAACATCATCATCAACATCATCATCAACATCATCATCAACATCATCATCAACATCATCATCAACATCATCATCAACTTCATCATCAACATCATCAGCAACATCATCAGCAACATCATCAGCAACATCATCAGCAACATCATCAACAACATCATCATCAGCAACATCATCATCAGCAACATCATCAGCAACATCATCAGCAACATCATCAGCAACATCACCAGCAACATCATCAGCAACATCATCAGCAACATCATCAGCAACATCATCATCAACATCATCATCAACATCATCATTAACATCATCATCAACATCAACATCATCATCAACATCATCATCAACATCATCATCAACATCATCATCAACATCATCATCAACATCATCATCAACATCATCATCAACATCATCATCAACTTCATCATCAACATCATCAGCAACATCATCAGCAACATCATCAGCAACATCATCAGCAACATCATCAACAACATCATCATCAGCAACATCATCATCAGCAACATCATCATCAGCAACATCATCATCATCATCATCATCATCATCATCATCATCATCATCATCATCATCATCATCATCATCATATATCATCATCATCATCATCATCATCATCATCATCATCATCATCATCATCATCATCATCATCATCATCATCATCATCATCATCATCATCATCATCATCATCATCATCATCATCATCATCATCATCATCATCATCATCATCATCATCATCATCATCATCATTATCATCATCATGCCCGGAGGCGGTGTTGTACCGCCTCCGGGCATACCACACCGCCTCCGGGCATACAACACCGCCTCCGGGCATACTACACCGCCTCCGGGCATACCACACCGCCTCCGGGCATACAACACCGCCTCCGGGCATACTACACCGCCTCCGGGCATACCACACCGCCTCCGGGCATACAACACCGCCTCCGGGCATACTGCACCGCCTCCGGGCATACCACACCGCCTCCGGGCATACAACCCCGCCTCCGGGCATACTACACCGCCTCCGGGCATACCAGACCGCCTCAGGGCATACAACACCGCCTCCGGGCATACAACACCGCCTCCGGGCATACCACACCGCCTCCGGGCATACAACACCGCCTCCGGGCATACAACACCGCCTCCGGGCATACCACACCGCCTCCGGGCATACAACACCGCCTCCGGGCATACAACACCGCCTCCGGGCATACCACACCGTCTCACGTCATCATCAGCAACATCATCAGCAACATCATCAGCAACATCACCAGCAACATCATCAGCAACATCATCAGCAACATCATCAGCAACATCATCAGCAACATCATCAGCAACATCATCATCAACATCATCATCAACATCATCATCAACATCATCATCAACATCATCATCAACATCATCAGCAACATCATCAGCAACATCATCAGCAACATCATCAGCAACATCATCAACAACATCATCATCAGCAACATCATCATCAGCAACATCATCATCAGCAACATCATCATCATCATCATCATCATCATCATCATCATCATCATCATCATCATCATCATCATCATCATCATCATCATCATCATCATCATCATCATCATCATCATCATCATCATCATCATCATCATCATCATCATCATCATCATCATCATCATCATTATCATCATCATGCCCGGAGGCGGTGTTGTACCGCCTCCGGGCATACCACACCGCCTCCGGGCATACAACACCGCCTCTGGGCATACTACACCGCCTCCGGGCATACCACACCGCCTCCGGGCATACAACACCGCCTCCGGGCATACTACACCGCCTCCGGGCATACCACACCGCCTCCGGGCATACAACACCGCCTCCGGGCATACTGCACCGCCTCCGGGCATACCACACCGCCTCCGGGCATACAACACCGCCTCCGGGCATACTACACCGCCTCCGGGCATACCAGACCGCCTCAGGGCATACAACACCGCCTCCGGGCATACAACACCGCCTCCGGGCATACCACACCGCCTCCGGGCATACAACACCGCCTCCGGGCATACAACACCGCCTCCGGGCATACCACACCGCCTCCGGGCATACAACACCGCCTCCGGGCATACAACACCGCCTCCGGGCATACCACACCGTCTCACGTCATCATCAGCAACATCATCAGCAACATCATCAGCAACATCACCAGCAACATCATCAGCAACATCATCAGCAACATCATCAGCAACATCATCAGCAACATCATCAGCAACATCATCATCAACATCATCATCAACATCATCATCAACATCATCATCAACATCATCATCAACATCATCAGCAACATCATCAGCAACATCATCAGCAACATCATCAGCAACATCAACAACATCATCATCAGCAACATCATCATCAGCAACATCATCATCAGCAACATCATCATCATCATCATCATCATCATCATCATCATCATCATCATCATCATCATCATCATCATCATCATCATCATCATCATCATCATCATCATCATCATCATCATCATCATCATCATCATCATCATCATCATCATCATCATCATCATCATCATCATCATCATCATCATCATCATCATCATCATCATCATCATCATCATCATCATCATCATCATCATTATCATCATCATGCCCGGAGGCGGTGTTGTACCGCCTCCGGGCATACCACACCGCCTCCGGGCATACAACACCGCCTCCGGGCATACTACACCGCCTCCGGGCATACCACACCGCCTCCGGGCATACAACACCGCCTCCGGGCATACTACACCGCCTCCGGGCATACTACACCGCCTCCGGGCATACAACACCGCCTCCGGGCATACAACACCGCCTCCGGGCATACCACACCGCCTCCGGGCATGCAACACCGCCTCCGGGCATACAACACCGCAAACGGGCATACCACACCGTCTCACGTCATCATCAGCAACATCATCAGCAACATCATCAGCAACATCATCAGCCACATCACCAGCAACATCATCAGCAACATCATCAGCAACATCATCAGCAACATCATCATCAACATCATCATCAACATCATCATTAACATCATCATCAACATCAACAGCATCATCAACATCATCATCAACATCATCATCAACATCATCATCAACATCATCATCAACATCATCATCAACATCATCATCAACATCATCATCAACATCATCATCAACATCATCAGCAACATCATCATCAACATCATCAGCAACATCATCAGCAACATCATCAACAACATCATCATCAGCAACATCATCATCAGCAACATCATCATCAGCAACATCATCATCATCATCATCATCATCATCATCATCATCATCATCATCATCATCATCATCATCATCATCAGCAACATCATCATCATCATCATCATCATCATCATCATCATCATCATCATCATCATCATCATCATCATCATCATCATCATCATCATCATCATCATCATCATCATCATCATCATCATCATCATCATCATCATCATCATCATCATCATCATCATCATCATCATCATCATCATCATCATCATCATCATCATCATCATCATCATCATTATCATCATCATGCCCGGAGGCGGTGTTGTACCGCCTCCGGGCATACCACACCGCCTCCGGGCATACAACACCGCCTCCGGGCATACTACACCGCCTCCGGGCATACCACACCGCCTCCGGGCATACAACACCGCCTCCGGGCATACTACACCGCCTCCGGGCATACCACACCGCCTCCGGGCATACAACACCGCCTCCGGGCATACTGCACCGCCTCCGGGCATACCACACCGCCTCCGGGCATACAACACCGCCTCCGGGCATACTACACCGCCTCCGGGCATACCAGACCGCCTCAGGGCATACAACACCGCCTCCGGGCATACAACACCGCCTCCGGGCATACCACACCGCCTCCGGGCATACAACACCGCCTCCGGGCATACAACACCGCCTCCGGGCATACCACACCGCCTCCGGGCATACAACACCGCCTCCGGGCATACAACACCGCCTCCGGGCATACCACACCGTCTCACGTCATCATCAGCAACATCATCAGCAACATCATCAGCAACATCACCAGCAACATCATCAGCAACATCATCAGCAACATCATCAGCAACATCATCAGCAACATCATCAGCAACATCATCATCAACATCATCATCAACATCATCATCAACATCATCATCAACATCATCATCAACATCATCAGCAACATCATCAGCAACATCATCAGCAACATCATCAGCAACATCATCAACAACATCATCATCAGCAACATCATCATCAGCAACATCATCATCAGCAACATCATCATCATCATCATCATCATCATCATCATCATCATCATCATCATCATCATCATCATCATCATCATCATCATCATCATCATCATCATCATCATCATCATCATCATCATCATCATCATCATCATCATCATCATCATCATCATCATCATCATCATCATCATCATCATCATCATCATCATCATCATCATCATCATCATTATCATCATCATGCCCGGAGGCGGTGTTGTACCGCCTCCGGGCATACCACACCGCCTCCGGGCATACAACACCGCCTCCGGGCATACTACACCGCCTCCGGGCATACCACACCGCCTCCGGGCATACAACACCGCCTCCGGGCATACTACACCGCCTCCGGGCATACTACACCGCCTCCGGGCATACAACACCGCCTCCGGGCATACAACACCGCCTCCGGGCATACCACACCGCCTCCGGGCATGCAACACCGCCTCCGGGCATACAACACCGCAAACGGGCATACCACACCGTCTCACGTCATCATCAGCAACATCATCAGCAACATCATCAGCAACATCATCAGCCACATCACCAGCAACATCATCAGCAACATCATCAGCAACATCATCAGCAACATCATCATCAACATCATCATCAACATCATCATTAACATCATCATCAACATCAACATCATCATCAACATCATCATCAACATCATCATCAACATCATCATCAACATCATCATCAACATCATCATCAACATCATCATCAACATCATCATCAACATCATCATCAACATCATCAGCAACATCATCATCAACATCATCAGCAACATCATCAGCAACATCATCAACAACATCATCATCAGCAACATCATCATCAGCAACATCATCATCAGCAACATCATCATCATCATCATCATCATCATCATCATCATCATCATCATCATCATCATCATCATCATCATCATCATCATCATCATCATCATCATCATCATCATCATCATCATCATCATCATCATCATCATCATCATCATCATCATCATCATCATCATCATCATCATCATCATCATCATCATCATCATCATCATCATCATCATCATCATCATCATCATCATTATCATCATCATGCCCGGAGGCGGTGTTGTACCGCCTCCGGGCATACCACACCGCCTCCGGGCATACAACACCGCCTCCGGGCATACTACACCGCCTCCGGGCATACCACACCGCCTCCGGGCATACAACACCGCCTCCGGGCATACTACACCGCCTCCGGGCATACCACACCGCCTCCGGGCATACAACACCGCCTCCGGGCATACTGCACCGCCTCCGGGCATACCACACCGCCTCCGGGCATACAACACCGCCTCCGGGCATACTACACCGCCTCCGGGCATACCAGACCGCCTCAGGGCATACAACACCGCCTCCGGGCATACAACACCGCCTCCGGGCATACCACACCGCCTCCGGGCATACAACACCGCCTCCGGGCATACAACACCGCCTCCGGGCATACCACACCGCCTCCGGGCATACAACACCGCCTCCGGGCATACAACACCGCCTCCGGGCATACCACACCGTCTCACGTCATCATCAGCAACATCATCAGCAACATCATCAGCAACATCACCAGCAACATCATCAGCAACATCATCAGCAACATCATCAGCAACATCATCAGCAACATCATCAGCAACATCATCATCAACATCATCATCAACATCATCATCAACATCATCATCAACACCATCATCAACATCATCAGCAACATCATCAGCAACATCATCAGCAACATCATCAGCAACATCATCAACAACATCATCATCAGCAACATCATCATCAGCAACATCATCATCAGCAACATCATCATCATCATCATCATCATCATCATCATCATCATCATCATCATCATCATCATCATCATCATCATCATCATCATCATCATCATCATCATCATCATCATCATCATCATCATCATCATCATCATCATCATCATCATCATCATCATCATCATCATCATCATCATCATTATCATCATCATGCCCGGAGGCGGTGTTGTACCGCCTCCGGGCATACCACACCGCCTCCGGGCATACAACACCGCCTCCGGGCATACTACACCGCCTCCGGGCATACCACACCGCCTCCGGGCATACAACACCGCCTCCGGGCATACTACACCGCCTCCGGGCATACCACACCGCCTCCGGGCATACAACACCGCCTCCGGGCATACTGCACCGCCTCCGGGCATACCACACCGCCTCCGGGCATACAACACCGCCTCCGGGCATACTACACCGCCTCCGGGCATACCAGACCGCCTCAGGGCATACAACACCGCCTCCGGGCATACAACACCGCCTCCGGGCATACCACACCGCCTCCGGGCATACAACACCGCCTCCGGGCATACAACACCGCCTCCGGGCATACCACACCGCCTCCGGGCATACAACACCGCCTCCGGGCATACAACACCGCCTCCGGGCATACCACACCGTCTCACGTCATCATCAGCAACATCATCAGCAACATCATCAGCAACATCACCAGCAACATCATCAGCAACATCATCAGCAACATCATCAGCAACATCATCAGCAACATCATCAGCAACATCATCATCAACATCATCATCAACATCATCATCAACATCATCATCAACATCATCATCAACATCATCAGCAACATCATCAGCAACATCATCAGCAACATCATCAGCAACATCATCAACAACATCATCATCAGCAACATCATCATCAGCAACATCATCATCAGCAACATCATCATCATCATCATCATCATCATCATCATCATCATCATCATCATCATCATCATAATCATCATCATCATCATCATCATCATCATCATCATCATCATCATCATCATCATCATCATCATCATCATCATCATCATCATCATCATCATCATCATCATCATCATCATCATCATCATCATCATCATCATCATCATCATCATCATCATCATCATCATCATTATCATCATCATGCCCGGAGG
Source organism: Chirona hameri (assembly GCA_036785665.1). NCBI lineage: Eukaryota > Metazoa > Arthropoda > Thecostraca > Balanomorpha > Balanidae > Chirona > Chirona hameri. The sequence goes on along the minus strand of JAXIVJ010017984.1, from coordinate 888 downwards.
CGGTGTTGTACCGCCTCCGGGCATACCACACCGCCTCCGGGCATACAACACCGCCTCCGGGCATACTACACCGCCTCCGGGCATACCACACCGCCTCCGGGCATACAACACCGCCTCCGGGCATACTACACCGCCTCCGGGCATACTACACCGCCTCCGGGCATACAACACCGCCTCCGGGCATACAACACCGCCTCCGGGCATACCACACCGCCTCCGGGCATGCAACACCGCCTCCGGGCATACAACACCGCAAACGGGCATACCACACCGTCTCACGTCATCATCAGCAACATCATCAGCAACATCATCAGCAACATCATCAGCAACATCACCAGCAACATCATCAGCAACATCATCAGCAACATCATCAGCAACATCATCATCAACATCATCATCAACATCATCATTAACATCATCATCAACATCAACATCATCATCAACATCATCATCAACATCATCATCAACATCATCATCAACATCATCATCAACATCATCATCAACATCATCATCAACTTCATCATCAACATCATCAGCAACATCATCAGCAACATCATCAGCAACATCATCAGCAACATCATCAACAACATCATCATCAGCAACATCATCATCAGCAACATCATCAGCAACATCATCAGCAACATCATCAGCAACATCACCAGCAACATCATCAGCAACATCATCAGCAACATCATCAGCAACATCATCATCAACATCATCATCAACATCATCATTAACATCATCATCAACATCAACATCATCATCAACATCATCATCAACATCATCATCAACATCATCATCAACATCATCATCAACATCATCATCAACATCATCATCAACATCATCATCAACTTCATCATCAACATCATCAGCAACATCATCAGCAAC
>JAXIVJ010017983.1:0-22500 GCA_036785665.1 Chirona hameri | reverse complement strand
AACCTCAGTAGTCACAGGGGATGACGGAGACGGTCTCTTCTAACCTCAGAAGTCACAGGGGGATGACGGAGACGGTCTCTTCTAACCTCAGTAGTCCACAGGGGGATGACGGACGGTACTCTTCTAACCTCAGTAGTCACAGGATGACGGAAACGGTCTCTTCTAATCTCAGTAGTCCACAGGGGATGACGGAGACGGTCTCTTCTAACCTCAGTAGTCACAGGGGGATGACGGAGACGGTCTCTTCTAACCTCAGCCGCACCCTGCCGTACTCCGCCAGAGGTCACAACTCGGGTACTGCATCAGGCACGCCAAGCAGTTTTCAAATCGTTAGAGAAAAAATTGCCGCCATGCTCCAGAAAACATTGCATACGACTAGTATTCCCCTTTGTGTTTCAGTCAAGCTTCAACTGGTGCTCAAGTCTTTGTAATGCAGGATGTCAATGATAATCAATAGTGGCGTTTCCATAGCACTAAAAAATTCCACTATTTTTCCCTTAAGTTTCCCTTACTTTTTTTTAGGTAGAATTTCCCTAAGTTTGAAGAGGTACTTAAGAAAGTAGATCTTCCATGAATGATATTCGTCATCCATGGTTCCACATCTCTCTTCAAACTTTGGGAAATTCTACACAAACTCCAGTTTTGTAGTTAACGGAAACTTAAGGGAAAAATAGTGGAATGTTTTAGTGCTATGTAAACGCCACTAGTGATGTCAATGATGATCAATGATAATCAATGACGATTAATGATGATCAATGATAATCAATGATGATTAATGATGATCAATGGTGATCAATGACGATCAATGACGATCAATGATGATCAATGATGGTCAATGATGATCAATGATAATCAATGACGATCAATGATGATCAATGACGATCAATGACGATCAATGATAATCAATGATGGTCAATGAAGTTCAATGAAGTTCAATGATGATCAATGATGATCAATGATGATCAATGATGATCAATGATGATCAATGATGATCAATGATGATCAATGCAGGATGTCAATTTCCTTTAATAGCAGTATCGCCCACGAAAAGAGAAAATAAAACTTCTTTCCCGAAAATCCAGAAGAGACGTAACAAGTAGACTGTTGCAAATGGACGAAGTTACTCACCCAAAGTTCTACCACTGGATTCTAGATCCATGATTGCCTCTTCTGATTTCAAAAAGGTTTTTGTTTCAGCTATTCAGCATCGTTAAAAATCAAAACACCTTATTTGTTGGCATTGGAAACTGAGTGCCCTTCCCTCTGTTGGATTGTGTTATCCGGGTAGCCTCCCCCTCCCCCCCCCCCCCCAAAAAAAAACGCCGAGTTCGAGGCTTACGAATTGTTTTGGTAATAGATATGAAGTGACACTTGGTACGCTACAAAACAATTAATTCTGCGTTAAGAAAAAACACGTTTCATATCAATCGGATATTTCGTTTCGATGTTATAAGACATTATCTAAACCCTTTCAGAAAACGGATTTTTGACGTTTTGTACTTCCACGTGTGAACGATCGGACCACCTTCAGCCGGACCACCGCCAACAAACGCGACTTCCACTGTCCGATACTGGCGCGGATGGGCTCCACCTCCATTCCACATCCGCGCCAGTATCGGACAGTGGAAGTCGCGTGTGTTGGCGGTGGTCGGCTGAAGGTGATCCGATCGTTCACGAGTGGAAATAAAAAACACGTCAAAAATCCGTGTTTTAAGGGTTTTAGATATATCAAACATCGAAACAAAATATCCGATTGATATGAAACTTGATTTGCTTAACGTAGAATTAATTGTTTTGTATGCGTACCAAGTGTCAACTTCATATCTATTACCAAAACAAATTGGTAAGCCTCGAAACTCGCCGCGTTTTTGGGGGGCTACCCGGATAACAGAATACAACAGCGGGAAGGGCACTCAGTTTTCAATGCCAAAAAATAAGGGTGTTGATTTTTAACAATGTTAGAGCTGAAACAAAAACTGTTTTGAAAGCAGCAAGAGTAATCGATCAATAATCCAGGTGGTAGAACTTTGGGTGAGTAACTTCGCCCATCTTCAGTCTACTGTCCAGTATTTAATGGGACCACTCCCTTCACATTATAGTTAAATCCAGTCAGCTTAATTGAGCCCAAAGCGACAAAATCCCGTTTTGTGTAAGTTTAAATCCCAAGGCTACCAGTCCCGTACCAGTACATCAGGTATCGTACTTCTCGCTCAAGAGTAAAAACAGGATCAAGACAAGGCGCCCTTCCCTTGTCTCATTCTTCAACTACAGATATACCCAATCAATTAATTCAACAAAAGGCATTTCCGCATTTATAAGTGAATTTACAAGACCTCAAGATTACACATAGCTAATAAGGTACATTTGTTTGATAGTATTGACAGTTTGAAGTTTAGTCATTTAACCGAGGGAGGCGAACACGGAGCGAGCCGTGCAGCCTGATTGTGGCACAGGTGGCGCATCTGCACTGCGGGGTCTGGCTGCGCCCGGCACACGCCTACGTTCGGACCGTTCAATAGGTGGCGCTGTGTCGGTATCTGCCTGTGACCCGGGACCGACCCCGACACCCCGCTGTGACCCTGACACCTCGCTGTGACCCTGACACCCCGCTGTGACCCTGACACCCCGCTGTGACCCTGTACCGACCCTGACACCCCGCTGTGACCCTGACACCCCTCCGTGACCCTGACACCCCACTGTGGCCCTGACACCCCGCTGTGACCCTGACACCCCTCTGTGACCCTGACACCCCACTGTGACCCTGGCACCCCTCTGTGACCCTGTACCAACCCTGACACCCCACTGTGACCCTGTACCGACCCTGACACCCCACTGTGACCCTGTACCGACCCTGACACCCCACTGTGACCCCGACACCCCTCTGTGACACCCCTCTGTGACCCTGACACCCGGTACCGACCCTGACACACCACTGTGACCCCGACACCCCACTGTGACCCTGACACCCCGCTGTGACCCTGACACCCCGCTGTGACCCTGAGACCCCGCTGTGACCCTGACACTCTGATGTGACCCTGACACCCCGCTGTGACCCTGACACCCGGTACCGACCCTGACACCCCGCTGTGACCCTGACACTCCGCTGTGACCCTAACACCCCGCTGTGACCCCGACACCCCACTGTGACCCTGACACCCCGCTGTGACCCTGAGACCCCGCTGTGACCCTGACACCCCACTGTGACCCTGACACCCCACTGTGACCCTGACACCCCGCTGTGACCCCGACACCCCGCTGTGACCCTGACACCCTGCTGTGACCCTGAGACCCCGCTGTGACCCTGACACTCTGATGTGACCCTGACACCCCGCTGTGACCCTGACACCCGGTACCGACCCTGACACCCCGCTGTGACCCTGTACCGACCCTGACACCCCACTGTGACCCCGACACCCCGCTGTGACCCCGACACCCTGCTGTGACCCCGACCACCCCACTGTGACCCCGACACCCCGCTGTGACCCTGACACCCCACTGTGACCCTGACACCCCACTGTGACCCCGACACCCCGCTGTGACCCTGAGACCCCGCTGTGACCCCGACACCCTGCTGTGACCCCGACCACCCCACTGTGACCCCGACACCCCGCTGTGACCCTGACACCCCCCTGTGACCCCGACACCCCGCTGTGCCCCTGACACCCCTCTGTGACCCTGACACCCCACTGTGACCCTGACACCCCGATGTGACCCCGACACCCCGATGTGACCCCGACACCCCACTGTGACCCCGACACCCCACTGTGACCCCGACACCCCGCTGTGACCCCGACACCCCGCTGTGACCCTGTACCGACCCTGACACCCCGCTGTGACCCTGACACCCCTCTGTGACCCTGACACCCCGCTGTGACCCTGACACCCCGCTGTGACTCTGACACCCCGCTGTGACCCTGTACCGACCCTGACACCCCACTGTGACCCCGACACCCCTCTGTGACACCCCGCTGTGACCCTGACACCCGGTACCGACCCTGACACCCCACTGTGACCCCGACCACCCCACTGTGACCCTGACACCCCGATGTGACACCCCGCTGTGACCCTGTACCGACCCTGACACCCCACTGTGACCCTGACACCCCGCTGTGACCCTGTACCAACCCTGACACCCCACTGTGACCCTGTACCGACCCTGACACCCCACTGTGACCCTGTACCGACCCTGACACCCCACTGTGACCCCGACACCCCTCTGTGACACCCCGCTGTGACCCTGACACCCGGTACCGACCCTGACACCCCACTGTGACCCCGACACCCCACTGTGACCCTGACACCCCGATGTGACACCCCGCTGTGACCCTGTACCGACCCTGACACCCCACTGTGACCCTGACACCCCGCTGTGACCCTGACACCCCGCTGTGACCCTGACACTTCGCTGTGACCCTGACACTTCGCTGTGACCCTGACACCCTGCTGTGACCCTGACACCCTGCTGTGACCCTGACACCCTGCTGTGACCCTGACACCCCGCTGTGACCCTGACACCCCGCTGTGACCCTGACACCCCGCTGTGACCCCGACACCCCTCCGTGACCCTGACACCCCACTGTGACCCTGACACCCCGCTGTGACCCTGACACCCCACTGTGACCCTGAGACCCCGCTGTGACCCTGACACCCCACTGTGACCCTAACACCCGGTACCGACCCTGACACCCCACTGTGACCCTGACACCCCACTGTGACCCTGACACCCCGCTGTGACCCTGACACCCCACTGTGACCCCGACACCCCGCTGTGACCCTGACATCCCGCTGTGACCCCGACACCCTGATGTGACCCTGACACCCCGCTGTGACCCTGACACCCCGCTATGACCCTGACACCCCGCTGTGACCCGGTACCAACCCCGACAGTCCCTATATGATCCGACACTGACCCCCACTCTGACCTAATGATAGAGCCCGGCCTGGCACCCCGGTCCCATCTGTGACCTAATGAATTAATGATAGAGCCCGGCCTGGCACCCCGGTCCCATCTGTGACCTAATGATAGAGCCCGGCCTGGCACCCCGGTCTCATATGTGACCTATTGCTAGAGCCCGGCCTGGCACCCCGGTCCCATCTGTGACCTAATCATAGAGCCCGGCCTGGCACCCCGGTCCCATCTGTGACCTAATCATAGAGCCCGGCCTGGCACCCCGGTCCATGTGACCTAATGAATTAATAATAGAGCCCGGCCTGGCACCCCGGTCCCATCTGTGACCTAATGATAGACCCCGGCCTGGCCCCCCGGTCCCATCTGTGACCTAATCATAGAGCCCGGCCTGGCACCCCGGTCCCATGTGACCTAATGAATTAATAATAGAGCCCGGCCTGGCACCCCGGTCCCATCTGTGACCTAATGATAGAGCCCGGCCTGGCCCCCCGGTGCCATCTGTGACCTATTGATAGAGCCCGGCCTGGCACCCCGGTCTCATATGTGACCTATTGCTAGAGCCCGGCCTGGCACCCCGGTCCCATCTGTGACCTAATCATAGAGCCCGGCCTGGCACCCCGGTCCCATCTGTGACCTAATCATAGAGCCAGGCCTGGCACCCCGGTCCCATGTGACCTAATGAATTAATAATAGAGCCCGGCCTGGCACCCCGGTTCCATCTGTGACCTAATGATAGAGCCCGGCCTGGCCCCCCGGTCCCATCTGTGACCTATTGATAGAGCCCGGCCTGGCCCCCCGGTGCCATCTGTGACCTAATGATAGAGCCCGGCCTGGCCCCCCGGTCCCATCTGTGACCTATTGATAGAGCCCGGCCTGGCACCCCGGTCCCATCTGTGACCCGGTACTGACCTAGTACGACCGGCACGCGTCCGTTAGCCGCCTGTCCCGGCGGTACCGACACTGGGAAGTGGGTGATCATGTCCTCTTCACTGTCGGCAGCACTGTCAACCTCGTCATCTGCAACATACGCATCACTGTCAACCTCGTCATCTGCAACATACGCATCACTGTCAACCTCGTCATCTGCAACATACGCATCACTGTCAACTTCGTAATCTGCAACATACACATCACTGTCAACCTCGTCATCTGCAACATACGCATCACTGTCAACTTCGTAATCTGCAACATACGCATCACTGTCAACCTCGTCATCTGCAACATACGCATCACTGTCAACCTCGTCATCTGCAACATACGCATCACTGTCAACTTCGTAATCTGCAACATACGCATCACTGTCAACCTCGTCATCTGCAACATACGCATCACTGTCAACCTCGTCATCTGCAACATACGCATCACTGTCAACCTCGTCATCTGCAACATACGCATCACTGTCAACCTCGTCATCTGCAACATACGCATCACTGTCAACCTCGTCATCTGCAACATACGCATCACTGTCAACTTCGTAATCTGCAACATACGCATCACTGTCAACCTCGTCATCTGCAACATACGCATCAATGTCAACTTCGTAATCTGCAACATACGCATCACTGTCAACCTCGTCATCTGCAACATACGCATCACTGTCAACCTCGTCATCTGCAACATATGCATCACTGTCAACCTCGTCATCTGCAACATATGCATCACTGTCAACCTCGTCATCTGCAACATACGCATCACTGTCAACTTCGTAATCTGCAACATACGCATCACTGTCAACCTCGTCATCTGCAACATACGCATCACTGTCAACCTCGTCATCTGCAACATACGCATCACTGTCAACTTCGTAATCTGCAACATACGCATCACTGTCAACCTCGTCATCTGCAACATACGCATCACTGTCAACCTCGTCATCTGCAACATACGCATCACTGTCAACCTCGTCATCTGCAACATACGCATCACTGTCAACCTCGTCATCTGCAACATACGCATCACTGTCAACCTCGTCATCTGCAACATACGCATCACTGTCAACTTCGTAATCTGCAACATACGCATCACTGTCAACCTCGTCATCTGCAACATACGCATCAATGTCAACTTCGTAATCTGCAACATACGCATCACTGTCAACCTCGTCATCTGCAACATACGCATCACTGTCAACCTCGTCATCTGCAACATATGCATCACTGTCAACCTCGTCATCTGCAACATATGCATCACTGTCAACCTCGTCATCTGCAACATACGCATCAATGTCAACCTCGTCATCTGCAACATACGCATCACTGTCAACCTCGTCATCTGCAACACACGCATCACTGTCAACCTCGTCATCTGCAACATACGCATCACTGTCAACCTCGTCATCTGCAACATACGCATCACTGTCAACCTCGTCATCTGCAACATACGCATCAATGTCAACTTCGTCATCTGCAACATACGCATCACTGCCAACCTCGTCATCTGCAACATACGCATCACTGCCAACCTCGTCATCTGCAACATACACATCACTGTCAACCTCATCTGCAACATACGCATCACTGTCAACCTCGTCATCTGCAACATACGCATCACTGTCAACTTCGTAATCTGCAACATACGCATCGCTGTCAACCTCGTCATCTGCAACATATGCATCAATGTCAACCTCGTAATCTGCAACATACGCATCACTGCAAACCTCGTCATCTGCAACATACGCATCACTGCCAACCTCGTCATCTGCAACATACGCATCACTGTCAACCTCGTCATCTGCAACATACGCATCACTGCAAACCTCGTCATCTGCAACATACGCATCACTGCAAACCTCGTCATCTGCAACATACGCATCACTGCAAACCTCGTCATCTGCAACATACGTATCACTGTCAACCTCGTCATCTGCAACATACGCATCACACCCGCATCAGCACACATTTAGCACAACATCACACATAACAGCTCAAACCACGTCAAACCATTTGGCAGGTCACAAACTATGTCTACAAAGTAATCAACAGAGCCATCGCACGGCCCCGGCGCGATCAGCGTTAGCAATACATTGTTCATTATGCAGCACTCGTTGATGGCCTCACTCAGAACCGCTGCCAGGTCATAGAACAGGTGTGCCGTGTCGGAAAAGCTGACTGGGTGATGTTTGGCGCTCTCCGGGCCTGGCAGCGACGGGTGCCGTGTGCGCGTGCCGGCCGACTGGTGGAACGTGACGGGACGTGATAGGGGTGTGAGGGATTTGATGGAACGCAACGGGACGTGATAGGGGTGTGAGGGATTTGATGGAACGTGACGGGACGTGATAGGGGTGTGAGGGATGTGATGGAACGTGACGGGACGTGATAGGGGTGTGAGGGATGTGATGGAACGTGACGGGACGTGATAGGGGTGTGAGGGATTTGATGGAACGTGACGGGACGTGATAGGGGTGTGAGGGATTTGATGGAACGTGACGGGACGTGATAGGGGTGTGAGGGGTTTGATGGAACGTGACGGGACGTGATAGGGGTGTGATGGATTTGATGGAACGTGACGGGACGTGACGGGACGTGATAGGGGTGTGAGGGATTTGATGGAACGTAACGGGACGTGATAGGGGTGTGATGGATTTGATGGAACGTGACGGGACGGTATAGGGGTGTGAGGGATTTGATGGAACGTGACGGGACGTGATAGGGGTGTGAGGGATTTGATGGAACGTAACGGGACGTGATAGGGGTGTGAGGGATTTGATGGAACGTGACGGGACGTGATAGGGGTGTGATGGATTTGATGGAACATGACGGGACGTGATAGGGGTGTGAGGGATTTGATGGAACGTGACGGGACGTGATAGGGGTGTGAGGGATTTGATGGAACATGACGGGACGTGATAGGGGTGTGAGGGATTTGATGGAACGTGACGGGACGTGATAGGGGTGTGAGGGGTTTGATGGAACATGACGGGACGTGATAGGGGTGTGATGGATTTGATGGAACGTGACGGGACGTGATAGGGGTGTGATGGATTTGATGGAACGTGATGGGACGGTATAGGGGTGTGAGGGATTTGATGGAACGTGACGGGACGTGATAGGGGTGTGAGGGATTTGATGGAACGTGACGGGACATGACAAATTTGAAGCGCATTCAATACATACCATAGAGTAAGCGCCCTCTTCTTATTCCCTTGAATATCTGAGACTTTATCCACGGGACAAGATAATTCGCATTTCTCCGCAATCGCCAGGAAACGCTACATGAAAGTTCATTCTACAATGTTTAGCAGAGCTTAAGGCACAGAAAATAAGCCAATGACGACAATTAAAACTCTGGTATGACAGATGGTGGGCCTTCTCGAGCTGCGACGCTGCTTCACGTCGCCACTTACCAACAACCATCGCCAATGTGTCGGCTCATTCCTGGGCACAGTTTCCCACAGTGCAGTGGGTACGCACTGCAGATAGGACACGGCCGGTGCTGGGGTGCTGGGGTGCTCATTATGGCAGAGCACGATCCGTGCGGCGCGGCGCACCACGGTAGGCAGGGTGGCGGACAGACAGGCTAGGCGGCTAAAGGCAGCTTCAGGGTCCGTGCGGCGCGGCGGCGCACCAGGGTAGGCAGGGTGGCGGACAGAGACAGGCTAGGCGGCTAAAGGCAGGCTCTGAGCGCGGACACAGTGCGAAATGCGATTCCCTAACGTTTTATATAGAATGGACAATGCAATACGTTGAATGAAAACAAAAGAAAATTGAAATGGTAGAAGGTGTAAAAACTAGTCACGGAGCAAATGGAAATGGCAGAAGGTGCTATACTAGTCACGGCAGGGAACTTGTTATGTGGTTACATGTATGCAATGGAAATATTTTCAATTTGAAATGTGTCGTGACTGAAAATAATGATGATGCTAAAAACATAACAACAACTTAACCAAAAACGTGCTACATTAAAACCAAGCATAATATTGTAGCAAGAGTAATACCCACCAGACGAAAATACTATTTGAACTCTCTTCTTTTTCTGATAGCCGTCCATGTTGTTGCACCAACAGTAGCCAAAGGTAGGTTAAAGCCTGTGGGACACCAGAACAAAGGTGATCAGTAGCATACATGGGAAAAGAAAGTAAATATCCACTATCCAGTTCCATCACACATACAGATGTGCACACAGTAAGATCATCAACTAGCCAACACTACAAAGTAATAACTGAAATTAAATATATCATAGTTGCTTTCGTTGAATCTTTGACTAGTGCTCCGGACCTTCATCAACATGCGGAGGGTCGGTAAAAAAACCGGAGCTAACCCAGCAGGATAAAACCCGCAAAAGGCCAAAATGTTGCAGCAGCAGAGGGCAAAGTAGCTGCATGCGCCTTCGTTCAGCCTTCGTATGTAGCTCAGTCGGTGGAGGGTACAGCGAGAGGTCACTGGACACAGTCGCTGTGACGAGGTGCGTAACGGCTCTTCAGAGGTCGCTGTTAACAGGGGACGTGGCATGCAGTCAGTGGCAGAGGGCCGGCCATGTCGAGCAATGTCCTCACTCAGCACGTCATATAGTCATGCAGTCAGTGGCAGAGGGCCGGCCATGTCGAGCAATGTCCTCACTCAGCACGTCATATAGTCATGCAGTCAGTGGCAGAGGGCCGGCCATGTCGAGCAATGTCCTCACTCAGCACGTCATATAGCCATGCAGTCAGTGGCAGAGGGCCGGCCATGTCGAGCAATGTCCTCACTCAGCACGTCATATAGCCATGCAGTCAGTGGCAGAGGGCCGGCCATGTCGAGCAATATCCTCATTCAGCACGTCATATATAGTCATGCAGTCAGTGGCAGAGGGCCGGCCATGTCGAGCAATGTCCTCATTCAGCACGTCATATAGTCATGCAGTCAGTGGCAGAGGGCCGGCCATGTCGAGCAATGTCCTCACTCAGCACGTCATATAGCCATGCAGTCAGTGGCAGAGGGCCGGCCATGTCGAGCAATATCCTCATTCAGCACGTCATATATAGTCATGCAGTCAGTGGCAGAGGGCCGGCCATGTCGAGCAATGTCCTCATTCAGCACGTCATATAGTCATGCAGTCAGTGGCAGAGGGCCGGCCATGTCGAGCAATATCCTCATTCAGCACGTCATATATAGTCATGCAGTCAGTGGCAGAGGGCCGGCCATGTCGAGCAATGTCCTCACTCAGCACGTCATATAGTCATGCAGTCAGTGGCAGAGGGCCGGCCATGTCGAGCAATGTCCTCACTCAGCACGTCATATATAGTCATGCAGTCAGTGGCAGAGGGCCGGCCATGTCGAGCAATGTCCTCACTCAGCACGTCATATAGTCATGCAGTCAGTGGCAGAGGGCCGGCCATGTCGAGCAATGTCCTCACTCAGCACGTCATATAGCCATGCAGTCAGTGGCAGAGGGCCGGCCATGTCGAGCAATGTCCTCACTCAGCACGTCATATATAGTCATGCAGTCAGTGGCAGAGGGCCGGCCATGTCGAGCAATGTCCTCATTCAGCACGTCATATAGTCATGCAGTCAGTGGCAGAGGGCCGGCCATGTCGAGCAATGTCCTCACTCAGCACGTCATATAGTCATGCAGTCAGTGGCAGAGGGCCGGCCATGTCGAGCAATGTCCTCACTCAGCACGTCATATATAGTCATGCAGTCAGTGGCAGAGGGCCGGCCATGTCGAGCAATGTCCTCACTCAGCACGTCATATAGTCATGCAGTCAGTGGCAGAGGGCCGGCCATGTCGAGCAATGTCCTCACTCAGCACGTCATATAGTCATGCAGTCAGTGGTAGAGGGCCGGCCATGTCGAGCAATGTCCTCACTCAGCACGTCATATAGTCATGCAGTCAGTGGCAGAGGGCCGGCCATGTCGAGCAATGTCCTCACTCAGCACGTCATATAGTCATGCAGTCAGTGGCAGAGGGCCGGCCATGTCGAGCAATGTCCTCATTCAGCACGTCATATAGCCATGCAGTCAGTGGCAGAGGGCCGGCCATGTCGAGCAATGTCCTCACTCAGCACGTCATATAGTCATGCAGTCAGTGGCAGAGGGCCGGCCATGTCGAGCAATGTCCTCACTCAGCACGTCATATAGTCATGCAGTCAGTGGCAGAGGGCCGGCCATGTCGAGCAATGTCCTCATTCAGCACGTCATATAGCCATGCAGTCAGTGGCAGAGGGCCGGCCATGTCGAGCAATGTCCTCACTCAGCACGTCATATATAGTCATGCAGTCAGTGGCAGAGGGCCGGCCATGTCGAGCAATGTCCTCACTCAGCACGTCATATAGTCATGCAGTCAGTGGCAGAGGGCCGGCCATGTCGAGCAATGTCCTCACTCAGCACGTCATATATAGTCATGCAGTCAGTGGCAGAGGGCCGGCCATGTCGAGCAATGTCCTCATTCAGCACGTCATATATAGTCATGCAGTCAGTGGCAGAGGGCCGGCCATGTCGAGCAATGTCCTCACTCAGCACGTCATATATAGTCATGCAGTCAGTGGCAGAGGGCCGGCCATGTCGAGCAATGTCCTCACTCAGCACGTCATATATAGTCATGCAGTCAGTGGCAGAGGGCCGGCCATGTCGAGCAATGTCCTCACTCAGCACGTCATATAGTCATGCAGTCAGTGGCAGAGGGCCGGCCATGTCGAGCAATGTCCTCATTCAGCACGTCATATAGTCATGCAGTCAGTGGCAGAGGGCCGGCCATGTCGAGCAATGTCCTCACTCAGCACGTCATATAGTCATGCAGTCAGTGGCAGAGGGCCGGCCATGTCGAGCAATGTCCTCATTCAGCACGTCATATATAGTCATGCAGTCAGTGGCAGAGGGCCGGCCATGTCGAGCAATGTCCTCATTCAGCACGTCATATATAGTCATGCAGTCAGTGGCAGAGGGCCGGCCATGTCGAGCAATGTCCTCACTCAGCACGTCATATATAGTCATGCAGTCAGTGGCAGAGGGCCGGCCATGTCGAGCAATGTCCTCACTCAGCACGTCATATAGTCATGCAGTCAGTGGCAGAGGGCCGGCCATGTCGAGCAATGTCCTCACTCAGCACGTCATATAGTCATGCAGTCAGTGGCAGAGGGCCGGCCATGTCGAGCAATGTCCTCACTCAGCACGTCATATAGTCATGCAGTCAGTGGCAGAGGGCCGGCCATGTCGAGCAATGTCCTCACTCAGCACGTCATATATAGTCATGCAGTCAGTGGCAGAGGGCCGGCCATGTCGAGCAATGTCCTCATTCAGCACGTCATATATAGTCATGCAGTCAGTGGCAGAGGGCCGGCCATGTCGAGCAATGTCCTCATTCAGCACGTCATATAGTCATGCAGTCAGTGGCAGAGGGCCGGCCATGTCGAGCAATGTCCTCATTCAGCACGTCATATATAGTCATGCAGTCAGTGGCAGAGGGCCGGCCATGTCGAGCAATGTCCTCATTCAGCACGTCATATAGTCATGCAGTCAGTGGCAGAGGGCCGGCCATGTCGAGCAATGTCCTCACTCAGCACGTCATATATAGTCATGCAGTCAGTGGCAGAGGGCCGGCCATGTCGAGCAATGTCCTCATTCAGCACGTCATATATAGTCATGCAGTCAGTGGCAGAGGGCCGGTCATGTCGAGCAATGTCCTCATTCAGCACGTCATATAGTCATGCAGTCAGTGGCAGAGGGCCGGCCATGTCGAGCAATGTCCTCACTCAGCACGTCATATATAGTCATGCAGTCAGTGGCAGAGGGCCGGCCATGTCGAGCAATGTCCTCATTCAGCACGTCATATAGTCATGCAGTCAGTGGCAGAGGGCCGGCCATGTCGAGCAATGTCCTCACTCAGCACGTCATATAGTCATGCAGTCAGTGGCAGAGGGCCGGCCATGTCGAGCAATGTCCTCATTCAGCACGTCATATAGTCATGCAGTCAGTGGCAGAGGGCCGGCCATGTCGAGCAATGTCCTCACTCAGCACGTCATATAGCCATGCAGTCAGTGGCAGAGGGCCGGCCATGTCGAGCAATGTCCTCATTCAGCACGTCATATATAGTCATGCAGTCAGTGGCAGAGGGCCGGCCATGTCGAGCAATGTCCTCATTCAGCACGTCATATATAGTCATGCAGTCAGTGGCAGAGGGCCGGCCATGTCGAGCAATGTCCTCACTCAGCACGTCATATAGCCATGCAGTCAGTGGCAGAGGGCCGGCCATGTCGAGCAATGTCCTCACTCAGCACGTCATATATAGTCATGCAGTCAGTGGCAGAGGGCCGGCCATGTCGAGCAATGTCCTCATTCAGCACGTCATATATAGTCATGCAGTCAGTGGCAGAGGGCCGGCCATGTCGAGCAATGTCCTCACTCAGCACGTCATATAGCCATGCAGTCAGTGGCAGAGGGCCGGCCATGTCGAGCAATGTCCTCACTCAGCACGTCATATATAGTCATGCAGTCAGTGGCAGAGGGCCGGCCATGTCGAGCAATGTCCTCACTCAGCACGTCATATATAGTCATGCAGTCAGTGGCAGAGGGCCGGCCATGTCGAGCAATGTCCTCACTCAGCACGTCATATAGTCATGCAGTCAGTGGCAGAGGGCCGGCCATGTCGAGCAATGTCCTCATTCAGCACGTCATATATAGTCATGCAGTCAGTGGCAGAGGGCCGGCCATGTCGAGCAATGTCCTCACTCAGCACGTCATATAGTCATGCAGTCAGTGGCAGAGGGCCGGCCATGTCGAGCAATGTCCTCACTCAGCACGTCATATAGTCATGCAGTCAGTGGCAGAGGGCCGGCCATGTCGAGCAATGTCCTCACTCAGCACGTCATATATAGTCATGCAGCCAGTGGCAGAGGGCCGGCCATGTCGAGCAATGTCCTCACTCAGCACGTCATATAGCCATGCAGTCAGTGGCAGAGGGCCGGCCATGTCGAGCAATGTCCTCACTCAGCACGTCATATATAGCCATGCAGTCAGTGGCAGAGGGCCGGCCATGTCGAGCAATGTCCTCACTCAGCACGTCATATATAGTCATGCAGTCAGTGGCAGAGGGCCGGCCATGTCGAGCAATGTCCTCACTCAGCACGTCATATAGCCATGCAGTCAGTGGCAGAGGGCCGGCCATGTCGAGCAATGTCCTCACTCAGCACGTCATATAGTCATGCAGTCAGTGGCAGAGGGCCGGCCATGTCGAGCAATGTCCTCACTCAGCACGTCATATATAGTCATGCAGTCAGTGGCAGAGGGCCGGCCATGTCGAGCAATGTCCTCATTCAGCACGTCATATAGTCATGCAGTCAGTGGCAGAGGGCCGGCCATGTCGAGCAATGTCCTCACTCAGCACGTCATATAGTCATGCAGTCAGTGGCAGAGGGCCGGCCATGTCGAGCAATGTCCTCACTCAGCACGTCATATATAGTCATGCAGTCAGTGGCAGAGGGCCGGCCATGTCGAGCAATGTCCTCATTCAGCACGTCATATATAGTCATGCAGTCAGTGGCAGAGGGCCGGCCATGTCGAGCAATGTCCTCATTCAGCACGTCATATATAGTCATGCAGTCAGTGGCAGAGGGCCGGCCATGTCGAGCAATGTCCTCACTCAGCACGTCATATATAGTCATGCAGTCAGTGGCAGAGGGCCGGCCATGTCGAGCAATGTCCTCATTCAGCACGTCATATATAGTCATGCAGTCAGTGGCAGAGGGCCGGCCATGTCGAGCAATGTCCTCATTCAGCACGTCATATAGTCATGCAGTCAGTGGCAGAGGGCCGGCCATGTCGAGCAATGTCCTCACTCAGCACGTCATATAGCCATGCAGTCAGTGGCAGAGGGCCGGCCATGTCGAGCAATGTCCTCATTCAGCACGTCATATATAGCCATGCAGTCAGTGGCAGAGGGCCGGCCATGTCGAGCAATGTCCTCATTCAGCACGTCATATAGCCATGCAGTCAGTGTCAGAGGGCCGGCCATGTTGAGCAATGTCCTCACTCAGCACGTCATATAGTCGCGGCTCAACACCAAACTCTGCCTGCCAACGCGAACTGCACGGTCGGATGATGGGGGTCAGAGTCCACACAACAACCTCCGTGCAGTGCCCGTCAGGCCCCGCCTTTCAGAGTGCCTGCCAGGCTTGAGAGCGTGAAACTGCTGCGGTTAGTTGGCACTTGTAACAACAAAGAAGTGTAACTGGGAGAAAAATAAGTTACCAGCACCGCTGGTATACTACACAATACACATGATCGGTGGCTGTTCCAGACATGAGAAAGGAAGTTTAATCATTTGTTTTCAAGTTGAAGCAAAGCCTGACAAAATTTAACAAATTGAACAATCAGCCTGATAACACAGACAAATAAGTCAGGCTGTGACAATCGCAACCTTCCACCCGTGTCAATCTAACTAGTCCCTGATTTACACTGAGAAAAAAAGGCAGAACAAACAGGACATAAAATGGGAAGGCCAACTCAATGCCAATATGGTGTCTTTAAGCTCAGAAACTGAAACAGCAGCCTGCAAAGGGCCAGTGTGCATCCAGTGTGCATGTCCATTACAGCAGATCATATGGGAAGAGTGCTGGGTTATCAGTGATGCTTGTGCTGAAATTGTTTAAGAAAGTTATTGGCACAGTGACATACCTTAAATCAGTGAGGACACAACACATCATATACCTGACCTAAATTGACTGTTAAAACACAGCAGCCACTCACCACATCAGGCAAAGAAGTGAAACTGATCTCTAGAAATAACTTTTGTCATTGAAATTGAGCTGAATGGTTTGTGTGAGAAGCTTTAGGGTAAGGGTACAGTACAACAGCAAGTCAGCTTTGTTGTGTGTGCCCTGAGCACAACACCCAATAAATTCATGCAAATAATGCTGTTGTCTACTTTTTGGCAAGCCAGATTGCACAGATACTTCAGTGCAGCACAATGTTGCGGCATAGCAGCGCATGCTAGGTTGATGTTTTTTGTTAACTGCCACTCCAAATTACCCACATATCTCAGGCTGCCACAGATGACTTATTCTGAGGCTTCAACTAGGCATCACTGGCTTACAAGTCAGTGACCATACCTCTGGTGTGACCATATCTCTGTGGCCATGTGGATAACATATGTCTCAACATCACAAACAATACTGAGCTACACATATTTCTCAGTTTCCAAAACTTACTTACCCACAACTACTTTACATTTGTTTTGTGTTAAGTCTTTGTGAGACTTATAACACATTGTTGGTGATTTAGCTCACCCATTTCAAATATTGTGATAAACAAGGCCTTCAATTATATACTTAATTGATATTCAATCCATGAAGAATATCGCAATACTTTAAACTCTGCTGAGAAGGAAATCATAAAAGATTAATTGAAAAGAACTATGACCATTGACCTCATGTGGACGTTTATTTGAAGGAATACCCACATTTAGTACGAGCAACAAATGCATGTAAGCTCAGACATTTTGCCAGCAATATTGGGAGTAATTTTATATCCTGAAGCCTGTTTTATGGGTTGCAACTGCTGTCTCCCTCAGCAAAAAAGGAAAAACTTTATTGTCAGCCAGTCGCAAAAGAACAGGCCCAGAGGGGTGATGGTAATGGCCAGAGGGGTGATGGTAATGGACCAGAGGGGTGATGGTAATGTCATACTTCCAGCAGCTCTAATGGTTGGATCAGCTTGAGAGGAACAGCAAAACAACTTTGACATAAATAACATGGATCTGGCCGAGTTTGCACATTGTTTTCTTCACATCTTTGTTCACTAGTAGTTATCTATCTGAAAATGACCACTCATATACACTTATGTGACTAAGTGGAATTAGTAAACATCAGGTTTTCCTATCATCTATTAGTTGTGAACATTGCATGTCAATGTGTGACCTATCTGACACCATCAGAAGCTGCTAAGGTGTTTGAAGTGGCTAAAAATAGTGCAGCCTTTTCAGCCACAGTGGCCGCAAAACAAACACAGCTTCATGATTTTGCATTGCTTATGATTTAATGAAAATTTGCATTCTGGTCTTAAAATAGCTCATATGATAGTTGTTGCCTCAGCTAAGAGTTGAGCTAAGTAATGGTAGTGCTTCAAAACTATTAACAAGGTGTTTCAATGCAGCTGAGCAGAAAGCAGTGAACCAGTGGAAGGCACATTGTTAATGTATTGTTTAGAGCAATCAGTTTATCTTAACTAGCAGAAGCTTGTACCTACATCAACTTTGACTTCCACAACAATTTGCATTTGAATAGCAGTGAAAACATGGCATAACACAATTGGAATTGTTATGTAGTCATCCAGAAGGGAAACAATACAAGAATCAAGCGAGCAAGAAGCAAGATACCAATGATTTAATAATCGTCATTCACAAACCTGCTAAAACAATCTCGCCCATAAACCTCAAATTTGCACCGTCGGCATACACCGTCTCAGAGCCGTCAAAATAATACAATGGGGCAAGGCCGTACAAGAGAGGTAGGGTGATCAGGGGATTTTAGCGCCCCAATTACACCTCATTATCGTGACGTCACTGGTGCTCTGGTCCGACTCGGCTGTCGCCGCACCCGGCTTGGTGCGGTGCGAATATTTCGAACGGGATACGGTCTACGGATAGTTACGCCTACGGCCTAAGGTACGATCCTATTTAAGATTACGTTTACCACAGATAATTATCCTCCCTTATTGCATGCTGAGGGGGAGACGGCCATACGCTGCCCCGGTCTGTGTGAGGGGCGACTGGCGAGACGGCCATTCACTGCATCGGTCGACGGTCTGACTGAGCGGTGAGACGGCCATCGCTGCCCTGGTATGGCTGAGGGGCGAGACGGCCATACGCTGCCCCGGTCTGGTTTTTTGAGAGTACAACTGTTTATTTCTGGACAAAACCACACACATATGCGATACAATGTTCATGTCACAACAATTGCGGCATCAGACCAATAATATGAAGATCACTGATCGACTCAGCGACCATCGACTCATCTCACTCATGGACTCACGACTCATCGACTCATCTCACTAATCGACTCGCGAGTCGCGACTCATCGACTCATCTCACTAATCGACTCACGACTCATCGACGCATCGACTCGACAGTAGCGGGTGCGCCCGCGCGCCCGCTTCGCACGCGTCCCGCGGCCCACCACCGCGGCCGCAGCGCGATCAAAAGTCCGTCTTTCGGTACACCCGGCCGTTTGTCCGTTCCACCACGCCGCCATCTCACGCCTCCACGCCCACGTCCGTGGTGATCTTGTCCAGTGACGCCGCCTGGTGGCCGCTCTGCCGCGCGCCACTCGCCGGCGCCCGCTCACCAGCGCCACGCGGCGGCGTCGGAGACACTTCAGGTTCATGCACCACCACCTGGGGCGCTGCAAGCAGTGCGTCGTCCGTGCGCCGCGCCACCGCCGCAACGAGGCCGTCCTGGATGCTCGCTAGTCGCTTGGTAGAGGACGGCGAGACGTGGCTGGTTCTCAGCGCGTCTGAACTCTGAAGTGCCGAGTCAGCAGCACGGACATGCCGACCGTGCAGCAGACGAGAACGATGGACACGTAGATGACGGAAAAACAGGGGTGAGACGGCCATATACGCTGCCCCGGTCTGGCTGAGGGCGAGACGGGCATACGCTGCCCCAGTCCGGCTGATGGGCGAAACGGCCGTTCGCTGCCCCGGTCCGACTGAGGGGCGAGACAGCCATAGCTGCACCGGTCTGGCTGGGGGGTGCGACGGCCATACGTTGTACCTGGAAATGTTGCAAATGGCATTGTTTTGGCTTAATGTTCAAGATATGTACACAACAAAAAAAACATAAAGAACAAAATACTTCAAAATATAGACTTGCAACATAACTTACTTATCTAATGGCGACGACCTCAAATTGCCGCTCTCGTCAACACCCGTCAAAGACCGCAAAACGCTCGAAAGCTCAGCTGCGGCGACGGGGCTGGCCACGACTGGGCCTGAGCACCAGTGACGTCAACGCTAATAGTGAGCCGCTCGGTAGCCGATACATGGGGAATCCCGGGATGACACCCCCGCAATGGGGAGGCCTTGATGGGAGTGTAGGTGGGTGTTATTGCTGAGAAGGTAAAGTGTACACCTTGGTGCTATTACGTCATGGCTTTTGACCAATGAGAATGCCTTCCCAGAGCTGACGGCTTCACTGTAGAAGAAAATCTGAATGGTGATTGGTGTGGCCTGGTGCGTCCTCGGTGCAAATGACGTCTGCCGCAACTGTACTGTACTGTAGTTCGTAACTATAGTTCGGCTGCCGCAACTGTACGGCAAGTCCGGAAAGTCAGACGAGAAGTCGGCCGGCACTGTCTACAGCAACGCCAGTAAGCAGTTGTTGATCTACAGTCCGCCGCCGGTGCTGACCATTCAACTGAAGCGGTTCGAAGTCGGCAGCTCCAACCTGTACAAGGTCAACCGTCACGTCATGTTCAGCGAGCTGCTTGACCTGGCACCATTTTGTTCCTTCATCTGCCAGGACCTGCCGCAGATGGACCGCCGGCAGCGGCGTGTTCTCTACTCCCTGTTCGGCCTGGTGGGGGCACAGCGGCCTGCTCACCAGCGGGCACTACTCGGCCTACGTGCGCGTGCGAGGGCGCTGTGAGCCAGCCCCCACCAGTAAACGTTGGCAGCACTTGGGCGTTTGGGCGTTAAAAACCTACTCCACCATAGGGTTCCCATGTTAAATGGATGATTTTCAGACGAGGCTGGCTCGTAACCTATGGTACATATTTTAAATCCGACTTCTGGAACAGATAGATACATAGCCTTAGCTACAACGTTTGTATTGATCATTTTTTCGATATTCCGGGCGTAAAGGGGATAAATGGGCTTGGGGGGGTTAAATGTCGAAAAGACCGCTGACCGCTTCCAAATGCTACTACAGTACTGAAATATACACTACTTCGGCTACTACTTCATAGTAGAATTTTAATATGACCACTTCCAAATGCCACGGGTGCGGCTAATTAGCGATTGGGACATTACGATTTGTAAAGGCTACACAACAGCTGAGAGGCGCGCGCTATTTGGCTCGTACGGCGCCTCCGCGCGGAGAAAAGGGATGCGATCCGAGTTACGGATGCGGCCGGTGCCGCGTGCAATGCAGTCTCCACCCTGTACGCCGTAGGAATTTGGCTGGGTTCGGTGAAAAAAGGGTATTGAATCGTCAAGAGATAATTGAACGACCTGTCTTTTGAAAGCAGTTGCATCCAATTCGGTTCGACAGAATCGGAGATATAACTTCCAGAAAATGGGTCATTTAACACCTGAACCCTATGGGGCCCCCTACCCTACCCTACCCTACCCGAATCCTAGCCTACGCCGAAATGTACCTACGCGTATAGGCTATAATATATAATATATATACGATATATATATATAGTATAGTCTAGTACTTAATAGTATGATATATATACTATATATAGTATATAGTATAATATATATATATATATAGTATATACTATATAGTATATATATATATATATATACTATAATATATAGTTATATATTTATATTAGATATATATAGTAATAGTATATATATATAATATATATAAGTATATATATTATATTATAGTATATAATAGTAGTATTATTATAGTATATATATATAAGTATACTATATATAGTATATATATATATATATTATAGTATATATTATAGTATAGTATATAGTATATATATATATATAGTATATATACTATACTTATAGTATACTATATATAATATCATATACTATATATAATATATATATGTTATATATTATAGTATATAATAGTATATATAGGTATATATATATATGTATAAGTATAACTATGTATAATAGTATATAGTCTATATAATAGTTAGTATAGTATATTATGTATATAGTATATTATAGTATAATACGTAATATATATAATATATAGTATATATAATATATTATATATACGTATTATATTATATATATAGTATATATTATAAGCTAGTATATATATATATATATATTATATATATATATAATATATAGTACTAATAGTATATATTATATACTTATATAGTATTATATAGTAGTATATAATAAATATATACTATAATAGTATATTATACTATATAGTATTATAGTATATGCTTAATATATGTTACTATATATTATAGCGTAATACTATATATTAGTATATATATATATACTATTATATAATTATATATTTAGTACTATATATATACAGTTAAGTATAGTATATCAATACTATATAACTATATATACTAATATATTAGTAATATCTATTAAATTATAATATATATATATATTATATATATACGATAATGTATAATACTATATATATAGTATATATTATAGTATTATACTATATATAATTATATATACTATATATAGTATATATATATATAATATAATCACTATAGATATACTAATAACTATTAATATATAGTATCATATACTATACTAGCTATAATACTATATATAATATATCATATACTATATATTATATACTATCTATCACGTATATATATATACTATATATATGAATATTATATAAAGACATAAAAGACATAAAATAAAAGTGCAACAAAGAGCGCCTCTTGGGCCCATCCGAGGTTGCACCCCACCCCACCCAGCCCACACCCACACCCACACCCACAC
>JAXIVJ010017982.1:0-24665 GCA_036785665.1 Chirona hameri | reverse complement strand
GTATGTACAAAAGTTCTGCAAATAACAATGAGTACATACAAAATTATCTCAACACAGTGTCGCCAAATTCAGCCAGTTAGGTGTCAAGGATGTATATTACGAGCGAGGCCGAAGGCCAAGCGAAGTCTTACCAAACTTGCGGGGAAAACAATATTGAGCGGCGTGATATGAAATATGAGCGTTGTTCGGACACACGCTAGCGGCCGCTAGTAGCGCTATTAGCGCTTTCGCTCTCCATGGCAACCAGGCGTCAGCCAATGAAAAGCCAGAATGGGAATACGTCATGATAGGAACCGTGGACCCTGCGGAGAGGCTATTTCTGCTAGTGGAAAATCGCAGAAGCGGCGAAAGCGCTAGCGGATGTGTTTCAATAGTGGCGCATGAGACAAATCAAACTGAAATGAAAACAAACAGATGTGATGTGCTCCTGAAGCAGTCTGGAAGTGCTTCTGTGAGTTCTGTCTGTTTCCTGCTGCGTCTGTTTCCGTGACGTAATTGTGACGTCAGCTAGCGAAAAGCGCTAGTAGCGTGTGCCGAACAGCGCTATGAAGAGAGCAAAATTCTTTGGACCCAAAAAGTCCAGAAAATGACACAAATTCCAGGCTGTTAACACGACAAGACTGCTCACAGAGCTGACAAAAAATAAATAATTCAATTATCCACTAACTAACCAGAAACTGGAACATAAAGCGAGACGCGACCAATAAATACACTGCCGTCGGTGACGAAGAATTCCACTGCACGGAGTGAATGCAAAGGCTGTACAAATATGTATTATTCTTGATTGAAACACGAACGCCATACTTGCCGCGAATGTCGTGCATCCATATTTGGTATATTATTCCAAATCTGGTAGTGACCTTCATTTGTTGGTAT
Organism: Chirona hameri; assembly: GCA_036785665.1. NCBI lineage: Eukaryota > Metazoa > Arthropoda > Thecostraca > Balanomorpha > Balanidae > Chirona > Chirona hameri. The sequence goes on along the minus strand of JAXIVJ010017982.1, from coordinate 23,789 downwards.
ATTTTCTAGTTTTTAGTCTATTTTTAGTATATAATAAACAAAAACTTTGGAGTACCCAGTGTTTTATTGCCCTGGCTAGTAGCGCTAGTAGCGCTTTCGTTCTCCATGGCAACCAGGCGTCAGCCAATCAAAAGCCAGAAAGGGAATACGTTCTGGCTTTTCATTGGCTCACGCCTGGTTGCCATGGAGAACGATAACGCTTACTAGCGCTATTAGCGTGCGTTCGAGCAGCGCACTAATCCGTGAAGCAATTCGTGAAGCATCCGTGATGCATGACTGACTATCAGTATAAGTCATGAATAACAACAACATGCAAACTATACCAACTCGAATAAAATAAGGGCGGAATGAATTGAACCCCAGGCAAGCTAGTATTCGCAAAGCACTCGCACTGCGCCACAATAGCAAAGGGTGAGGGAAATGCATATTGGATACAACATTATTACGTCACAAGTTTCTGAAGTGTCAACTACTATGAAATACAGTGATAAAATACCTTTAATAATGATTAACAAGAAAATTCAAACTTAACAATTATTTGAATAAGTCTTTAATTAGCTTTCAACTCAAAATCAGATATATTTAGCAATACTACACAAGAATGGCAACCAGTGACGTCATTAACAAAATCGGGCTACGGACTTGGATATACTAATCAGGAACAACTCGCCACACTGGTTAAGTGCGCCGAGAAGCATGACAATGACTTTGTAAACAAATCGCCGACGCTAAATAGGTCGCCGTCGATGTGCATCGATGAGCTTCCGATTTAATTGCCAGTTTTGTGTTATTGTTTGTTAGTTTTTTTGGAAACAAATATTATTTTTCATGATAATATAAAGCATAGTGTTATATACAGCCACAGACAAATTATACAATACTCCTAATGTTGAAAACAAATTAATCGATTTTCAAAAATTGAGGGTCGCAACGTTGAAGTTGAAGGTGTGTTGAAGGTGAACTATTTCCTTTAAAGGAAATAGTTCACCTTAGATTTTTTTTTACCCAATTCACGATTTGATTATATTTTTTAATACAATTTCTTTTTATATTGTCAAAAATGGCCTTATATCGCGCCGATTCAGGACAGAAGGCCGTAAATTTGTATTGTTTATCAAAACTATATGCATACTCTCTGAGTCAGAGTCCTGACGTCACGCGAATGTAAACAATGGTTCAGCCAATCAGATTCGAAAGTAGTCGCGTAAAGTTAGACTCGCATTGGAGATGTGCCAACCGGCGGCCGGCGATCGCTTGCTAGCACCAGCTGCAAGCTGATTGGCTGATGGTATAGCCTCTGTGTATTAGAAGCGCGCGCAAAACGAACGTCCAAACGCCCCGAGCCCCACCAGTCAAGAGAGCGGGAAGTATGGCTGCCGCCGGTAGCCCCGCCCCGTACAGCCTCTGTCCTATACAGCCTCCGACAAGGTACAGTCTCGGCGGGCGGTCAGTACACACGGGGCGGGCGGCCAACAAACGTGGCACAGCATGCACGATGCACGATGCACGATGCACGACACACTCCCCCCTGATCCTTAAGAATCACGCGACGATCAATCACCCTTCACATCGAGCAAATCACCCACAAAACAAACCGAACGCGAAGTCACGCGACTGGGTCCGTGCAGCAGCGACAAGGCGGCGGCGGTCGTCGCGCCCGTTCGCCGCGACGGGACCGGGAATCGCTGGCCGTCTCGGCCGGTCCGTCCGCTATCGGCGAAGCCGCGTCCCTCTCGCCCGGAGACGCCGCCCCGTCCGCCGTGCCGTCCTCCCTCCGCTGCACAGCCGGCTGGCGCCCCACGAACAACGGCAGCGACTCGTCACTGTCGCCGTCCGATGCCGCCTCGTCACTGTCGCCGTCCGACGCCGCCTCGTACCGTGGTGGTAAGCTGCGGACGTGCCACGGCACTCCGTCCACTTCTAGGACCTGCTGCGAGACCACGCCTGTCACAGTCCCGCGTCGCGACGTCTCGGTGCAGCGAGTGCCGCGGCGCCGCATCTATACCCGATCACCGACCCGGAACCGCGCGCCGTCGGGCGGGGGCGCCGGTGGACGCTGAGGTTCGCCGTCCTCGTGGGCGTGACCTCCCACTTGCGCTGGCCGGACACAGTCTCTCACTGCGTAGCGGTAGATTCCCGCCGCGGGCGCAGTCTCCGCCGTCAGACCCTCGCGAGGCGTGATGTTATACAGGTGGACGGCTTCCGTCACCGGGCACCGCCTCCTCGCTGCTATCACCTTTATCGTTCTGTGGCAGCGTTCCACTACGCCGTTGCCGCCCGGTTCATGCGCGGCGCGGAACCGCAGCGTGATCCCCCACCGCGCCGCGAACGAGGCGAGTCGTCGGCCCCGGAACACGGTATCGTTGTCCGTTAGGATCTCGGCCGGTGCGCCGCGCTCTAGGAACACCTGCTCCAGCTGGCCAACGACCTCAGTCGCGTCGGCACGGCCCAGCGGGCGCCAGACGGTGAACCGCGACGGTCCGCAGTCAATGACTGAGAGATAGTTCCGCCCCTGATGATGGGTTACGTCCATCGCGACGCGCTCCCAGGTTGCCGCCACACCCAGCGAGCCGTGCCGCCACCGCACTGGCGCCGGGTCGATCGCGCGGCAGACATCACACCTCTCCACGACCGCACGCACCAGCGCTCTGGCAACGTCACGGGACACATCACGTCGCGCGAAGAATAGCGTCCGGCGGACGCCAGGATGACCCGCTCGCTCGTGCACAGACTCGACCGACGACTGAAGAGCCACATCAGGACCGGTGACGGCCTGTGACACGCCGGCGCCGGCCACCGCCCCGTTGCGGGCAGCCGACCTCACGGCTTCATCGTCGGTTCCCCCCGCGTCTTCATCGTCGGCTCCCCTCGAGTCACGCAGCCACACCTTCGGCACTCGCGTCAGCGCATCGGCGAGGTTTTCCGCAGAGCGAACCAGCGTGATGGATATCTTGAGCTGCAGTTCCTCGGCCAGCTGCCGAACGAGATCGACGCGACGCCTGATGAGCATCTCGCCGGCCGCTCGCGTCCGCAGACGGGCGCGGCCGCTCAGCGCGTCATCGACCCAGCGATGCACTGCAGCCGAGTCTGTTCGCAAGTCGATATCACTCACTCCCCAGGCCACGGCCAGGTTCACCCCGCGCACAGCGGCATCCAGCTCCGCCATGTTGATGTGGGTTGCTGCGGCGTCGCTGGGCCGAAGCCAGCAGGCGTCCTCCATCACACCGCCGCCCGGCGTCTCTATGACGACGCCAGCCGCGATCGAGCTGGCATCCGTCCAGACGGTCGCCCGGTCCCCGATCCAGCACCACTGGCCGCGTGCTGGGTCCGCGGCCGACAGCCGGGCGTGCACGTGCGAGATCTGGTCCCGCAGTGTCGCGTCAGCCGTCACGTCGTCCCAGCCGCGCGTGACTGCATTGGCACGCCGCTTCAGCCAGGCGGCGGCGGGCCGCAGCCAGCCGCAGACGGGGAGGTGGGCCACCAGCCTGCCGCACCAGGCGAACACCGCACGGCGCGTCACGCGGTCCGGCGGCCCGGGGACGGCGCTGTCTCGACACCACTGCAGCTCACCCGCCACGCGCTGAACGTGAAGCCCGAGCATCCGAGCACCGTCTCCTGCGCGCGCCGGCGGTTTGCAGTCGAGCCCGAAGCGACCAAAGTGCTCCACTACACGTTCGGCACTGAGTACGTCCTCGTCCACCAAGCAGGTCGTCTACGTAGGGACAGACTGCCCGCTGCACGTCCGCGTCCTGCGCCATGACGATCTTCACCACGGCCTTCATCACCGCTGGCGCCACGTTGAGACCAAATCCAAGTCGGGTCAGGCAGAACCGCTGACCGCGAATGATAACCGTCTGATACGGCCACAAGCCTCGGTCGAGACGAAGCTGGAGGTACGCCCGACGCAGGTCCACGACGGCCACACGACGACCGTGGCGGCGCCACTTCCGCAAACGGTCGGCGCACACGTCCGCGTCGGCAGTGTACGCGGCGACGTGTCCGTTCAATTCTCGCATGTCCAGCACCGGGCGCACCCTTTTGGCCTGAGGAACGGCCATCAGGGGCACGAGACCGCGCGGAGGGCCGTCCTCCTCCTCGTCATATGGCCGCAGCCAGCCGTTCGTCAGCCACATCTCGAGCTCCTCATCGTACTCCTGACGCACTGAGGAGGGCACCCGGTACTCGGCCACGCGGTTTGTCAAACAGTCCGGCCCGACGCCGTCCGCCCACTTCCAGGCCACTGTCCAAGATCGCGTGCCGCCGTCGAACCTCGCCGTGAAGTCCTTGGCGTCGACCGTCAGCTCCGAGGTCTCGCCCGTTCCAGTCACTGGCGCGGCATCCCGCCGATCTGCCGCCGTGCCGGCGGCGGCCAGGCGCGCCGCGGCCTGCTCGGCGCCGCCCGGCCGCGCCTCCGCTCCTCCGGTCGTCGTGCCGGCGGCGGCCAGGCGCGCCGCGGCCTGCTCGGTGCCGCCCGGCCGCGCCTCCGCTCCTCCGGCTGTCGTGCCGGCGGCGGCCAGGCGCGCCGCGGCCTGCTCGGTGCCGCCCGGTCGCGACTCCGCTCCGCCGGCCGCCGGTAGGCGCGCCAGTGCTCCGCCGGCGAACGCCTCGATCCTCACGTCCGTCGGCCCTCGCACGCTCACCCCACCGAGGGCTGTGACGCCAGACATTCCGAGAATCATGTCCACGCCCATTGGCCGCGACGCCACCACGAGCACCGACAGGACCTTCTCACGGCCAGCGCTGCCAACCGTCACTCGGCCCACGCCCAGCCCTGGAACAGCGTCACCGCTCATGGTCGTCACCACCACTTTCTGCCGGTCCCATTGTCCACACGCGTCCACGAAGGCGAGGTTGTGCGTGCATCCCGTGTCGATGAGCACGTCACAGGGTCGTCCGTTCAGCAGCAGTCGAACCACCGGCAGCGCTCCCCTCACTGCGCGGGAAACGGCGCTGGCGCTGACGCACCGTTTCCCGCGCCGTTTCCCTCCGGGCAGCTGGCCGCCAGGTGACCCACCTGACCGCACGTCCAGCACCGGCGCGGACGCGGGCGCCTCGGGGCGCGCGCCGCCGCCCCCGCCGGGCCCAGCATTCCGGCGCGGCTTCCCTCTCCGCCGCGTGGCGGCGCTGCCGTCGCCGCCGCCGCCGCCGCGACGCAGTCGTCACTCAGGACGGCGCGCGCACGAGCAACGACACTTGGGAGGTCCAGAGCCTCGGCGCGCGAACCTGCCCGGATCACTTGCCTCACGGAGTCCGGTAGACCATTCACGAACGCACAGGACAGAACGCGGTCAGGCACGCCACCAAACAGCTCCGCCAGCCGTCGCAGGTCCGCCAAGTAGACGTCGGCAGACTCTCCCGCCTGAAGACGACGGCCGACGAAGGCGTCATAGGCGGCGAGACTGTCTAAGGCGAACGCCGCGAAGAGAGCGGACTGCACCGCTTCCAGAGAGCCGCGGTCCGCGGTCGACAGCTGCGCCCACACCAAGAAGGCTCCACCGGTGAGGCGCAGGGGAAGCACCTCGCTGAGGTCTGCGCCACGATGCTTGCACAGCAGCTCCGCGCGCGTCCACCACTTCACCACATCGCCGCTGCCATCATACTCGGCGATGACACGCACGTCGAGTCCACGAGTACTAGCAGTCTCCACTCGCACTGCTCGCCGACACTTCGTCTCCAGGCATATTGATGCCGAAATAGCTTGTATTAGAAGCGCGCGCAAAACGAACGTCCAAACGCCCCGAGCCCCACCAGTCAAGAGAGCGGGAAGCATGGCTGCCGCCGGTAGCCCCGCCCCGTACAGCCTCTGTCCTATACAGCCTCCGACAAGGTACAGTCTCGGCGGGCGGTCAGTACACACGGGGCGGGTGGCCAACAAACGCGGCACAGCATGCACGATGCACGATGCACGATGCACGATGCACGACACACGACACACTCTGCCCGGGCTAAAACCAGTACAACATTATTTCGCCAGCACCGCATTCCTTCGCTGAAAACTCAAATATATTCGGCTGGAGTCTTTTCAGTCAAGAAAACTTGCAGATAGGGGTTTCCCAACACGGGCTACAAAACTGCTATCTCAGTTTAAAACTAATGTTGAAGGTGAACTATTTCCTTTAAAGGAAATAGTTCACCTTCAACATACGTTTTAAACTGAGATAGCAGTTTTGTAGCCCGTGTGACTTTTTGACGAAGGAATGCGGCGCATATATGATGTACCATACCGTCTGAAAGTGCCAGCACAGCCAGGGAGCATGCGCAGACCAATAACGCACACCATAAAATTAATAATTTACGACCTTCTGTCCTGAATTGGCGCGATGTAGGACCATTTTTGAAAAGAAAAAATAAACTGTATTACAAAATATAATAAAATCGTGTTCTGAAAAATTCCCGAAGGTGAACTATTTCCTTTAATGGTGTTCTTGAGGTCCATATTGTGGCGTTGCGCAATCGCTATTGTTTACGTGTGACGTCATGCGCCGTTGCCATGCCGACGACAATAAACAAGGCGGCAGTCGCCGAGAGACGGTCGGACGCAGTACGTTGTCTTCTGCACTTCTAGTGTACTGATAGCGAGACCGAGCCACGTGACATGGTGTCAGAAGCTGAACCTACTTACCTTCGTCCTCTCGTCGTTGCCTGAAGCAACTTTCAATCAGCAATACCGAGATATTCACCATGAATCTTCGCTCGCCATCTGAGCTGAATTTCGGTGCGGCGAACATGGCCGCCGAGTGGGCGCGATGGCGCCGGGACTGGCAGTATTACGCAGCGGCGCGGGAGCTCTCAACAAAGCCCATGGCGGTACAGCTCGGTACTTTCTTTAACTATGCTGGGATGGATGCGCAGGAGATTGCGACCCATTTTGAGTGGCAGGAGGCTGATGGTCTGCCGGCACTCCTGGCCGCTTTTGAAGCCTACTGTAACCCCCGGCGAAATGTGATATTGGAACGCTTCACCTTCAACACGCGAGTCCAGCGTCCTGGTGAGAGTGTCACCAGCTATTTGGCGGCTCTCCGCTCTCTGGCGGCTACGTGTGAGTTTCCTGATGCTGACAATAGGATCCGTGACCGTCTGGTGATGGGTGTGCGCGACCGGGCGACACAGCGCGCTCTCCTTCGCCGGGCCAAGCTGACGTTACAGGAAGCGATAGACATCGCCATCTCAGAAGAGGCTTCAACACGTGATCAGCAGAGCATGGGGGCTGCGCGTCTTGAGGATGTGCACCAGTCCACCAGTGAGGTCAGTGCGGTGTCCCAGCTAGCCCCGTCCTCGGGTAACGCAAACGGGCAGTGTCGGTTCTGTGCCCGAGTGCACGTGATGCGGCGGTCTCAGTGTCCAGCGTGGGGTAAAGCGTGCAACGCATGTGGAGGCCGGAATCATTTTTCGGCCTGCTGCCGGCCGTCTGCTGCTCGACCAACGGTTCAAGGTCACGGCGACCTTCGCGGCGGCGGCCCAGCCGCCTGGCGGGGGAATCCCCGCTCAGCTGACGGCGACTCTGGCGGCGGCCGGGCGGCTCGACGGGGAAATCCCGGTCAGCTGTTCTCGGCCGGGTCGGCCCGCATTGGCGGCACAGTTGCGGCGGTGGAGACTGCCGGTGGGACTCCGGCCGCTGAGGATGACCAGGAGGAGCCGCTCTATGCTGTCGGTGCTCTACAAGACCCAGAACCAGGTACCCCGTGCGCGGCTAGAGTGTTTAAGACACTAGTATCTCGTTCGGGAGAGTCACTCCGATTTCTTGTAGATTCGGGGTCTGAGTGCAATGTGCTCTCTTTGTGCGATTATGTGCGCGTTACCGGTGATCACTCCCACCACCATCTGCAGTCAGGCGTCTCAGCCATTCGCATGTATGATGGCTCTCTTGTTAGTACTGTGGGCAGGGCCCATCTGCGTCTCGTTAATGAGCCGTCTGGGCGGATTGTGGTGCTGAAGTGCAGGGTTGTCAACAAAGATGTCATGCCTATCCTCAGCTTGCAGTCCTCTGTGGACCTAGGCCTCATTGAGGTAAAGGATGTGGACCCGCTAGACTATGTCCCCAAGGTGTCAGGTGCCGAGGGCCCCGCGGAGGGTCTGACTAAGGCTGGTGTCTTGTCTGAGTTTAAGCAGGTATTTGATACAGCCAAACCGGGACGGGTTGTTCACGGTCACACAATTGTCACAGACCCCCAGGTCGCTCCTGTGGCGGAACCTCCGCACCGTGTCAGAGTGCATGTCAGAGACAGGCTGAAACGTAAACTGGATGATCTGGTGGCACAGAAGCTGATATCACCTGTGACTGAGCCCACCCCCTGGGTGTCAAACCTCGTGATAGTTGATAAGCCCAGCGGGGATATTCGTCTGTGTCTGGATCCCAAAACTTTGAATAAGGCGGTGCAGCGAGAGCATTACCCCACGCCAACTGTCGATGAAGTGACGACCCGACTCAGTGATGCTAAGGTTTTCTCAGTTGTTGACGCCAGCCAGGCGTTCTGGCACATCGGTCTCTGTGACGCTTCGGCCAAGCTGTGCACTTTTCACACGCCCTTTGGCCGATACCGCTGGGAGGTCCTCCCATATGGCATTAAGTCAGCACCGGAATTGTGGCAGCGCACAATGCACGAGCTGGTGACCGGCCTGCGGGGCGTTGAAGTGATAGCGGACGACTTCATAATTTTTGGTACTTCAGAGGCGGACCACCATGCCAATCTCAAGGCGTTTCTCTGCAGAGCGGAGGAGCGCAACTTGCGTCTCAACCCAGAGAAATTCCAGTTCAAAGTCAGGTCGGTCAAGTGGATGGGCCACATTTTGAGTGACCAGGGTCTGAAGGCTGACCCAGTTAGGATCCAGGCCATAACAGAGTTTCCAGCGCCAACCTCGGTCCCTGAACTAAAGAGGTTCCTTGGCATGGTGGGTTACCTCTCACGTTTTCTGCCGAATATCTCTGAGGTGCTGGCTCCCCTCAGACAGCTCACTCAGCGGTCTGTTGGCTGGTACTGGAGTGAATCGTGTCAGCGGGTTTTTGATAGAGTCAAGTGCCTACTTACCTCTGCTCCTGTGTTGCGTTTTTATGACCCCCGCCGAGAGGCAACAGTTCAGTGTGATGCTTCCATGTCGGGACTGGGGGCCTGTCTCCTTCAGGACGGGAATCCCGTTATGTACTGCTCTCGTGCGCTCACGTCTGCCGAGAAGGCCTACTCCCAGATCGAAAAAGAGCTGTTAGCCATTACATTCGCTCTTGTCAGGTTGGACCAGTTCCTATATGCGCGCCCTGTGACGGTTGTTACCGACCACAAACCACTGGTGGCGATTCAGTCCAAGCCCCTGGGTGACGCCCCGCTTCGCCTACAGCGAATGCTGATGACTATTCAGCGCTATGACTACACCATCGTTTACCAACCCGGTAGTCAGCTATATGTCGCAGATACACTGAGTCGGGCGTCCCTCCCTCTTCCCCAGGCTGTGTTTGCGGCCCAGTTGGAGCAGGTGGACCTGAGCAAAGGCGTCTCCGTTTCTCCCAGGAGACTGGCGCTGATTCGCACGGCGACCGCTTCTGATCCTGTGCTGTCCAGGCTGATGGCTCAGATCCAGGTGGGCTGGCCTGACAGTCGTCGGGCGGTACCTGAAGTCATTCGTTGCTATTTTCCGCTTCGGGACGACCTTGCTGTTCAGGACGGTTTGGTTTTTAAGTATCGGTGCCTTGTGATACCGTTCAGTCAGCAGGGCGAAGTCCTGTCGCAACTTCACCGCAGTCACATAGGGCTAGCCTCGATTGTCCGACTAGCACGCGAGAGTGTGTTTTGGCTTGGGATGTACGCACAGCTGCGCGAGGCTATCTTGAAATGCCCAGTATGCCTCGCGCATCGGCCGGCGCAGGCCAGAGAACCGTTGCACTCACGTGAGGTGCCTGATCGGCCATGGCAAACGGTTGCCACGGACCTGTTTGAGATAAATGGAAGTACGTATTCCGTTCTGGTCGACTACTATAGCAGCTATATTGAGGTTGATCGCTTGCCCAGTCCGTCAACTGCCCAGGTTATTCGGGCACTATCTGCACATTTTGCGCGTTATGGCATTCCCGAGGTGCTCGTAAGTGACAATGGGCCCCAGTATGCGAGTGCCGACTTCACTGCTTATACGCGGGATCTGGACATCGAGCACCGTACCTCTAGTCCCACCTTTCCGCAGTCCAATGGTAAAGCTGAAAATGCGGTCAAGACGGTTAAAACCCTGTGGCGCAAAGCGCTGGATGACGGTCAGGATCCGATCTGGGCGCTGCTGATGTGGCGGAATGCGCCAAGTGAGTCGACAGGTGTATCTCCGACACAGCTCCTGTTTGGACGGCCATGCCGGACGTTTCTTCCCACGGCTCGGTCCACTCTATCTCCCACATCGTCCATTCCAGTACGAGATGCCATGGTCAACGCGAGGGCGCGACAGGCCGGGTATTTTAACCGCGGCACTCGGAACTTACGCTCTCTCCTTGAGGGCGAAACGGTGCGGATGCGTCTGCCCGGCCAATCTACATGGACGCCGGGTATTTGCTTGCGCTCTGTGGCCGATCGCTCGTATTTGGTTCGGGTGGACAACTACGTCTACCGGCGCAATCGGCGCCATTTGCTGGCTACGGGCGAGGACCCGGGAGTTGTTGCCCAAGATCCCCCTGAGCGGCCCCTTGACTGGCTTCGGCTAAATCGTAACACTCCACCGCAATCACCCCTGCTGCCGCGGCCCCCTCAACCTCCTGCTCCCGACCATGGCGGCCTCTCTGATGACGGTAGATCGCACTGTGCTCAAAGGGGAGGCACTGAACAAGTGACACCTCCTCATCCACATGTCTCTCCTCCTCGGCGTCGGTCCACCAGGGTCTCACGCCCCCCTTCCCACCTGCAGGATTATGTAACATAAGCGTGTCTAGGTTTAAGGTGTGTCCGCACAGGTGCGGTGTAACCAGAGTGTAAGATTGGTGTGTGTGCGTGTGTGTTTCTTTATTATCATCCTTATTTGCTGTTGGCACCTACTCGTGCACACTGTTTGTGAAGCCATTTAATTCAGTGTTCTATTCGTGTGTTCATGTATTGCTTACGCCAGCGCAGCGTGTTCCCGGAAAAGAAAGGGAGATGTGGCGTTGCGCAATCGCTATTGTTTACGTGTGACGTCATGCGCCGTTGCCATGCCGACGACAATAAACAAGGCGGCAGTCGCCGAGAGACGGTCGGACGCAGTACGTTGTCTTCTGCACTTCTAGTGTACTGATAGCGAGACCGAGCCACGTGACACATATTATAAGAAGAGTATTAATACAACAAACAGAAAAGTGTGCCAGTAATACCAAAGCTTTGCTGTCACCAAAAACAATACATAATCAAACCTGACCTTACCCTTACAGCAATTACGGTCACAGGGACCCACATTTATAATGATTATCTTGCTGCGCTGCAGCCCCTACCGGGGGGCGACACCAGGAAGCCCCAGACCTGCCCAGACCATCTTGTACAGTCAAAGCAGGGGGGTGTCATGGCTATCTCCGTAACGTGTCCACTCTGTCCCATGGCGTCATTTGACAGCTCGATTTCCACCAATGGGGTGGCCGAATCGGGAGAAGCGTATTTCTTTTCGTAGAACGTCTCGTGGCACTTCTCGGTCTACCAAAAGAATTAGGCCTTCGACCGGCGCGGCCGCCATGTTTTTTTTTACGGTGGCGCATTCGTCACTCAACGATCTTCAACATAATTGTAGGTGAAACAAGTGTAATCCAGATGTAAAAATTATTTCACCTGATAGATACTACTACAAAGTATCCTCAAGTCACATTACTTCATCAACGACCAGGTGAAATAATACAAAATTCACACTTCAACCAAAAACAGCATCCAGCGACAGTTCCCTGGCCAAAATCCAAACAATGCCTTATATGGGCATGGGCCTCGCTCGGTTGCATGCCTTGCTTTAACATCGTCTAGCGGCTCACCCTTGCTATTTAGGAGAAAATGTCCCAAAAGCGAGCTGTAGAGGACGTTTCAATCTATCATTTAGTGCTCAATTGATTCCTCTGGCACCTAAGGTATGCAAATGGTAGGACGCGAAAGTAGGCCGATTTAACACTATTTGAATAGGGAGCGTGTGACGTCACGTGCCCATGACATCACGCATTTCGCTGCCTACCCCGGACGGGTCTACCTAGTCTCTATGGCCTTGCAGTCAAAGATAGCCTACTTTTCGACTTTTCAGTCTGTTGTAATCAGGCCTATGTCATCCCAATGCCTCCAACATGATTGGGTGGTTTGGCCAAATGACGTGTATTAGGGACAGGGTTCACCTCTACTGGTGTTTAAAAATGCTGTATGTGAGTAAGTGTAGCTTTGAGCGGCTAAATATATGTTTTGAGTTCTAGTCCTTCAATTAAAATAATTAACATAGTAATTAAATGCGTCTTGTCCTTTTTTTTGTATGGCAGCAATTTAAGAAGTCTATTTCGTGCATTGCAGTATTTTAAGTTTTGTTTGGCTAATATTTACATTTGTGGTGCACAAATTTCTTACATTTCCATGGTGACTAACAAACAAAACAGCATAAGCTGGAGAGCGATGGTATCCATTTTTTACCCTGTGGTGTGACACGTTGGTGAGGTTCTTTGATCGCATCGCTAATTCCAATTTAAGTGGCAGGATTATCACTGCTGTGATGACTGACTAGTTTTATATCATTTGGCAACCTGCACAGAAAGATGCGCACTGGCATGGCGCTACCTGGTATTTCTATTGCCTTGGTTGTAATAATACTGTCAGCTGACCACTCTTCTTCTATTAGGGATCTCAGGAACACCATAAACTGGGGAGGTGAATTACTGAACTAATACCATCAATTGTTTAGGTAAACATCCAATCTTTGGACACATCCTAATCTCAGACTTTTCATGCTATCATAATGTTAATAAAGGTATAGTCTGCGCTCTGATAGCATGAAAAGTCAGATCAGGATGTGTCGGAAGACTGGAAGTTTACCCCAACATTTAGTTGAATTTCCTGATGTTATTTTCTCTCAAAACAATGCCATTTGTGCAATACCAGGGTGTTTAAACGAATCTACAACAGTTTCTGGAGGTATCAAGTAGTTTGTTTTTCCCAAAGATCAAGCACATCCTAATCAGTGGTGTTAGAGCATCAAGAGAGAAGGGACCATTCATGATGTGAAAGACCTATGTGTGTGCTCAGAACACTTTGCTGAGGATGACTATGTAAGAGACTTGACATACCCAGGTATGACGATGTGTGCAATGGAGACCTTCCTAGTTGTCTTTGTGATGCTTGCATTATGCATATGCCGGTATCACTGCTGCACATTGTGTGAGAGAGAGAGAGATACATTTTTATTTAATTTTCGCTTTACACATCGGACGTACATGTTTGCGATTGGCGCACAAGCGCTCACAGGCACTTAAATCAGGCGCTGCTCGCTACCGACAAGTGCATAAGTCCGCACTCTATTCTCAGGTCACTCATGTGGTCTATTACAATAAGCTCACACTCTACTCTACAATATGTCAAGTACAAACTAACTCGCTAGCTCACACTTCCTAATCAAAATTAAACTCCTACTCACTATGCATTCGCTCTGATCGGCACACACTACTAAATACATCGGAAGAAAGGTCACAAGATAATTCAATATATACACAGATAGGTACCTAGCTACCTATTCGTCATGGTGAACAGTTAACTGATGCTGACCGCACAGCCACTGGCGTCACATGCCGCGGCCCGCTCTGTGCCTAGCCGCTCCAAGTTGGATGTTTTGACTGTCTCCCTCTGAGAATCGAATGTGAGAAACTATTTAAATCTATGGGTTTTGAAGCAAAAGTTTTGAAGGGCGATGGCCACACGCATAGCGATATTTCCTTTGCCCTGTGGCCCGTTTAAGAGTATTTCGGTTTGGTTGGTCGCTGACAGATTGTCAAAGTCCTGATTCAAGAGGAGACTCAGGGTCTGGAAAAGTTCGTCCCTGGGGTCCGCATACGTGTGTGTGTGTGTGTGTGTGTGTGTGTGTGTGTGTGTGTGTGTGTGTGTGTGTGTGTGCGTGTGCGTGTGCGTGTGCGTGTGCGTGTGCGTGTGCGTGTGCGTGTGCGTGTGCGTGTGCGTGTGCGTGTGCGTGTGCGTGTGCGTGTGCGTGTGCGTGTGCGTGCGCGTGCGCGTGCGCGTGCGCGTGCGCGTGCGCGTGCGCGTGCGCGTGCGCGTGTGCGTGTGCGTGTGCGTGCGCGTGCGTGGGTGCGTGGGTATATATTTCATGTCATTGTACATATTTCTTGTCACTCAGTGCTTACCGGCTAAGTTATTATTTAGATTTACTCTCCATAATGGAGGAAAAGAGTGTGGAGGGGTTGCAACGTTTGGGTTGAGGCAAAGGAAGAAAGGGCTTCAGCCAGAGCTAAGATGTGTCTGAGTGAGTGCAAATCCAATGGTGTAAACGGTGTGATGGGCTGAGGGGATTATTGTAGCAGAAGATAGTGTTTGACATAGAGGGGGGGGGGGGGGGTGGGTATGTGTATTTTTGTGTGAAAGACACTCAGGCGGGTGGTGTGGTGATCAGTTAACCCGCGCGGCGCTGGGGTCTCCATCCGAACGTGCGGTGCTGGGGGGTAAATGTTACCCCCCTCGTATCTTCCGAACCAATAACTGCAGCGAGACGCGCAAGGCGGCGATCGAAAGCTCTCAGTGAGAAGAATCGAACGCATGCCCGAAATTATTAACATAAGGTCACATGTCAGGTCACGGTCAGGTCAAGTGTCAAAATGTAAGTATTTGGGTTTTTGGGCTATACTTTCCATCCAAAGCCTATTTCCATCCAAAGCCTATTTCCATCCAAAGCATCCAAAGCATCCAAAGCAAAGCCTATTGCAACTATTATCTCACAAAGTGCTCCCAAACGTATAATGCATCTCCCGCATAAATAAAAGTGAAATTTTAAGCAAAGGTCAAGGTCAGGTCACACAAGGTCACAGGTCTACGAAAGCCATGCGACACATGTTGTATGGGTTATTTTACACGTATAATTCGATAGAAGCAGCCATTTTCACAGCCTGACACCATATAATCGCCCTCAGGTCAAGGTCAGGTCACAATAAGGTCAAACTTTGAAATTGATTAATCTAAATAAACATTGCATGTTTCTAGACTAGTTTTGTCTTCGAAATACAGTGGTGGCATTTATTTGTCTGTATCTAGTCAGTAAAAGCCAAAAAACGCAATAAAAAAATGACGTCATGAGTTACTTATTCTTAGAGAGCCATAAGTCAGTCAAAAATAAAGAAATTGCTTTGAAATTTGGTTTGCACATCGTTCATACTCGGCTCTCTAATATATCTTCCGGTTTTTTGAAAATCTTCAAACAAAAACCTTTTGTGGAAATTCTTCCCCAAAATTCAGTTTTTTTTTCATTTTTGGGGGTCAAAAACCCAAAATTTTGAACATCTGAGATAGCCATGTTAAAGACAATGTCATTTCCTTTCTTTTGACGGCTTTTATTTGCGATTTGCTTTAACACGCTATTTTCTACGCTTTTTCAAACATTTAACTTTTTTTCTCACCAAAAATGACATGACATGACGTCACTAAAACGTCATTATCTCTTCAAAATTCTCACGAATTTCAACAAAACCGTAACACAAGATGTAGAATTGATGCAACATAAGGTACCGCAAGTTTCACTTCGATATCTATCATAGTTTTCAAGTTATAGAGAAAATCCGGGAGGGGGGTAAAATTTACCCCCCCCAGCGCCGCGCGGGTTAATGTGAATATAATCTCTGTGGATGCCTGAAGCGAACATATATACAACAACTAGTATCATGCTTGCTTCTGTTTTTGTTTTCCTCTGTGAGGTCGGGAAGCCTATTTCTTGAATTGTCAGCATATTTTGATAGCTTGCTCATAAACAGTAAATTATCATTCTGCTAAAGGCGGCCGCTCACTAGGCCATTCGGCGCGCGGAGGTCGCGATAACGCTACGACTTTCCGCGCATCTTTAGCGACTTTCCGCGTTCGCGTCAACCGAAACGTCAAAAATCGCGGACGAATGTCGTCGGCCGGCCATCTGCGGACCGGCGGAAAAAAGCTGATTCGAACGAGCTTTTTTCCGCGACTGAACGCCGCGGAGCCGCGGACAACAAAATTGATCAGGTAACAGTGGCGAATATATGCAAGACAGAGGTACAAATTTTGCACAGCATGCTCTTGCCGCTGTGAAATTTGTTATCTAAAAGTTTCGTGGTTCTAAACTTACATCTTCGTCGAAAAATGTCCATCATTAATTTACCTTGTGACAGGCTGTAGGCACAGGTTGCGACATGCTGTAGGTCGGCGGGGCGGAATCTCGCGAGCAGACAGCGCCGAATCCGCCGGAACAAGGACGATATTCAGCGGTATCGACGCGATTTTCCGAGGCGGAATGTCGCAGTATATCGCGCGCCGAATGGCCTAGTGTGCGGCCGCCTTAATTTATGAAGTGTACTGTTTTTGTTGTTGCTGTTGTAATTAGTAACATGTACAAGGTCTATTTGTACACAAACAGTGAGATACAGTGTATATTTGTTTATTTGACATCGCCAGCGGGATAAACAAGTTATGTGCAAAGTTGCACAGATTAAACCACACGCATTGATATACCTACTTTAAATGTCACATTCTATCCCTTGTTGCCGATAATCAACTTTGTATACCAATATCACATACAGAAATCACCTATAATCAAAAAGCGATGATTCAAAGCATGGCATGAATTAAATAAAGATATAATAAAATAAGACAAAAGATGGGATGGAATAGTAGAGATAAAAAAGGAAGGGTGAGTGTTGGTTCTGGATTGGTGTGTTATCATACGTGCTGTCTTTTTTTTCTTCTTTTTTATAATAAATTTAGTCCGAATGTTTTGTATGGATGGATTTCCGAGGTCAGGATCCGCGCTAAGCAGAGCTTGTTGTGTAGGTTCTGACCTCACCACCCGATCGCGCAATTCCTGTTGGCCGGCAGAATTTAGAGACGAAAGTTTTACATGCCCGACATACCTGGACACGGTCCGCCCTGCTCACTGACGTCACCTGACCTTGAGTGCGACCGCTGCCACCGGCCGCAGGTCATCCCAGTCGGGAGCAAATAGCAAGCGCAGAAGTGACTCGAACCCGGGCTGCCACTACCGGGATAGGTCAGAAGTCCAGCGCTCTCCCACTGAGCTACAGGGGCGGACTTATTGTCTTCCTATACATGCTGCCTCCATTTCTTGTATAAAATTAAACTCGTCTTGCTCTCAATTTCGTCCTTCCACTTCTCATCCCAGTTTTTAATGTGTTTGTTCAGCTCTTCTTTGCCCATTCTTCTCAGATCTCAGAGATTCAAGCCATACTCAAGAATTATGACATACTTGGCGCATTTCCGGTTTGAGACCGTTCCAGATTTGATAGTAGCAGCATGGCAGGAAATCCAGAGGTATATTATGTAATGACACCAGCTTAATGGTCTTTCCTGTTGATTATTCGAAGTCAAAACAATTGAAATATCACAATTTTAGAGGCTTGAAGTACCCTCGCCGCGCAATGGAATATACAATGCCAATTTGGTAGCATCTGGCAGGAAAGTATAAAGGGATTCCATTTTCTATAAAAAAAAAATACTATGGCACTTTTCCCTATGGTAAAAGAAATCTTTTCTTTTGATTTGCAGGGTTAACTTGAACGTCTCAAATTTTTCACTTTACAAATATTTTCGCCATTTCAGGTGCATTTGGCCAAACAATAAGAATGGTTGAATCTGTGGAACGGATAGTTAGTGCTCTATGTGCTAAACTTATGACATCATCCTTCGGTAATGTTCGTGCTTTTAACAGTTGATCGAGCCGAGTAAAGGGATTTCTACTCCCGGGGTGACGTCATAGTGAAGGGAGCCTGCGATTCGTGAACAGGCCTCCGTCCGTTGGCTGCCTGCCGGGAACTATGACTGAGAGGGGGTGCTGCGTGGGGGAGGGGGGGGGGGGGGGGAGGGGGAGGGAGAGAGAGAGGGGGGAGGGGGAGGGGAGGGAGAGGCAGAATTGGCCGCCCCGGGGCTATGGTCTAGAGCTACCATTTTTCAGGCCTGAGACTACCCGCGCCGTGCCGAAAACACTGTTCAATTACCGGGGGGGGGGGGGGGCGGCCGCCCTCCCCTGGAGGCCAGGAGGGCCCTTTTCGGCGCGCGAGGGCCCTTTTCGGCGCGCTGCGCGCGCCAAAAAGGGCCGACGAGACCGCGCGAAGCGTGGTATCATAGGCTCTTTACTACACGAAGCGTGGTCTTTAGAGAGTTTAGAAAACTTCAGAGGCCCTTTAGGGTCACCAGGGCCCTCTCTGAAAGACTAGAGGGCCCCTTGGACGTTCAAAAGAGCCCTGTGCATGTCAGAGGGGCCCCTGGCCAGACCGAAAGGGCCCCTGAGCGGGTCAGAGGGCCCCCTGAGTACGTCGAATGGGCCCCCTGAACACGTCGAATGGGCCCCTAGCCAGCACAGAGGGGCCCCTGGGCAGGTTAAGAGGCCCCTGAGCATGTCGACAGGGCGACAAAGCGGCCAGCGCAGACCTTTGCCAGGTCATAAGGGCCCCTGAGCAGGTTGGAGGGCCCCTGGACAGACCAGAGGGCCCCTGGGAAGTTAAAAGGGCCCCTGTGCAGGTCAGAGGGGCCCTGATCAGACCGAAAGGGCACCTAGGTGGGTCAGAAGGGCCCCTGGACATGCCGAATGAGCCCCTAGCCAGCACGGAGGGGCCCCAGGGCAGGTCGGAGGGCCCTCGGAGCATGTCGGAAGGCGACAAAGCAGCCAGTGCAGTCCCTTGATAGGTCGGAAGGGCCCCTTAGCAGGTTAAAGGGCCCCTGGAAAGACCAGAGCACCCCTGGAAAGTTAAAAGGGCCCCTGCGCAGATCGGAGGGGCCCCTGAAAAGGACCCCTGGGCGGGTGAGAAGGGCCCCTGAACATGCCGAAGTGGCCCCTGGCCAGCACGGAGGGGCTCCAGGGCGGGTCAGAGGGCCCCTTGAGCATGTCGGCAGGGTGACAAAGCAGCAAGCGCAGGCCGACCAGAAGAGTCGCTGGGCCGATCGGAGGGGCTCCTGGGCAAGTCAGAGGGGCCCCTGGCTAGACCGAAAGAGTCTCTGGGCCGGTCGGAAGGCCTCTTGAACATGCCGGATGAGTTCCTAGCCAGACTGGAGGGGCCCCTGGGCAGGTCGGAGGGGCCCCTGAGCAGGGGCGGCGGATTGCGGGGGGCAGGGTACCCAAAATTCCCCCAAGTCGAAAATCCTGGGGGGCAAAGGGTAGTTTTGCCCCCCCCCCCCTCCGCATATTTTAGCCTGCTCAATCTGGGGGCAACATGACCCTTCCCCTCCCCAGGATTTGCTTTTGAGGGGGATTTTGGGTACCCTGCGCCCTGCAATCCGCCGCCCCTGCCCCTGAGCATGTCGGCAGGGCGACAAAGCAGCCAGTGCAGTCCCTGGTCAGGTCGGAAGGACCTCTGAACAGGCCGAATGGGCCCCTTGACACACAAGGGGGGCTTCTTGGAAGGTCAGAGGAGTCTCTGGTGAGACCGGAAGGGTCAAAGCACGTAGAGATCCCAGATGAAGATTAAATACAAAGAGGAGAAAATAAAAACTCCACAATACAAAATATTAAAAGCGGAGCTTTCGGGTATATTGTAACACCCTTCGTCAGGGTGCTACAAATATACCCGACAGATCCGATTGTATTTTTTCCTAGAGTAAGCCCTCTTTGTATTATATATATATCACCCACCACACATCATGTCTTTTCGCTTCGCGGATCCCAGATGAGTCCCTGAACAGGTCGGAAGGGCGTAGAAAAGGTCAGAGGGGCTCCTAGACGATCTGAAGGGACCTTGGGCCTTTCAACAGTAAGAATACAGTTGTACAGGGAATAGCACTCAAAATTTTCGCGCCGCTCCGCGGCGCAATTGAACTACAAATTCAATTATATGCGGGTTAGGAAAAAATCGGTCAGTTTCTCGGCGCATTTTTGTGTTAAGTTGCTTCTTTCCTATATTATTGGGCAAAATAGTTCACTTTAGCACATTTTCCCCGCACTTTTAAACGCACAATATAGTAATTTTAGAGGTCCGCACCATACGCAATGCGACGCATTGATGAGAAAGCAACCCAGGGCATAAAACTCAAAATTTTCGCGCCGCTCCGCGGAACAATTAGTTTAAAAGTTCCAGGTCTTCAGCTTAACAAAAATATTCCAAGTTAGTATAGCTGATTCAAAATTCGTGTCGCTGGTTCCAAAGTTGATGTGGCAGTTCGCTAACTCCAGCTCCTAAACGTTGGTATGGCCCATGCAGTACCTGCCATACTGCATTTCCAGCCTTGTAACGTGCCTTTTCATGCGTTTTTTTTTGGGGGGGGGGGGGGGCTTTCAACGCTTGGGAAGGGGCCCTTTCAACGCTCGGGAAGGGGCCCTTTCGAGGAGCCGCCCCTCCCTGGACGAAATCCTGGCTACGTGCCTGATCACATTCAGTATACATTAAACAATTCCGCTCGGTTATGAATACGCGATGGCCCCTGAAGCGAGCAGTTTCTTTAGCGTACTTTACGATATTTATCACCCTGACATCGACAAGAGACGAGAGTTGCAATACAAGACCATTACATTACAACCAGATCAGTATAAAAAACAATTTATATAAATTTTAACATCAAATTCCACAAATTGTCACTCAGCTCAGCATATGCCTCAGCAAAACCGCCGCTCGCGAGAGCTCCAATGATCAACAACGCAAATGGCAAATGAAGCAACCATGGCTACCATTGCGAAAGCCAATCAGATTGCGAGGCACCAACACGTCACAGCCCTGTACTGAGCGATTCAGAAATGGACCAATACGAAAGCCTTACGACGGTAGCCCCCTGCTGCAGCACAGTATGGCCTCTTGAGCGCAGTATTTATACAGACCTTGAGCGCAGTGATCGTTTGTGTTTGGCTGAGGTCGGCGCGGCCAGGGAAATAGAACAACGCGCGGCGCGGCGGGACGCCGCGGCAGCAGTCGGCGGCAGTGAACCAGCGTGTGGCGTCAGGTGAGTCACAGACTTGCCGACAATCGCACAGCGATCTCAAGTTGAAGAATTAAACGCTAGGACCGCTAGCTAAACAATTATTTAATTTTACGTCTGATTTTGTCTTTAATTATTTCATCCTTTCAAGCTTGCAATGTAACATGAGCAGGGCGTATTTTAAGGGATTTTGACTGGGGTGGCAATTCGGCGATCAGGGGCGCCATCGCTCAAGGGGGCGCCATCGCCAAAAACGCCAATCACTGGAGGATCGATCTTTTTGTGGCAAAAAGGTACCCCCATTTATTTTTCTCGGCGGATTTGGACGGTCACCTTATTTTTGTATTCAAGCTTATGAAATTATAAAAATGTGTATTTTTCCAGTTTTTTGGGGGGGGGGGGGGGGGGGGGGGGGGGGTGGGGTCAAAAACACAAAATTTCCAAATCCGAGATGGCCATTTTGAAGAGAATGTCATTTCGTTTCTTTAGACGTTTCAATTTGCTTCAAAACTATTTGCTACGATTGTTCAAACATTTAGCGTTTTTTTTCTCACCCAAATGCCATGACATGACGTCATTAAAACGTCATCTTCGAAAATGCTACATCAATTTCATTGGATTTTAGTGTGAAGACGCAAAATTGATGCAGCATAAGGTACTGGACGATTGACGTTGATATCTATCATAGTTTTCAAGTTATTGAGAAAATCCGGAGGGGGTGCAGATTCTGTGCCCCCCCCCCCCCCCAGCGGGGCGCAGGTTAAGAAGTGTCACCGGGGCTGCCTTGAATTGCATCAGGTGTGCTGTTTTGTCTATCATTGGAAGAAAGGGATACCTACATACAAACTTCAAATCCAATCAGACGAGATAAGAAAAAATCAATTTTCATCATGAAGTTTTCTCCTAAGGTCCTTGTTTTTCACGTTCAGTGCAGGGAACGCGGCGGGGGCATACTTGCATCATGGATAAAGTAAGTATGGGATAGGCAACTCCGCCCACTTGTTATTGTTATCCGCGACACGCGCAGCCGCTGCCGTTTCCCGTACTACAAAAAGGACAGCTAGTATACCGCCCGCCCCGCGGTATGCCGCAACGCTTAGACGACCGCCCCGTCGCATGGTTTCTCGCCTTCCGGTGATTGTGGGATGAACCAAATTAAGTTTAAATCATTCGGGAAGCTCTCACAAGCACTTGTGACATGTTGGTTCCACCGATTGACACCATGCCTGGTAATTTGTGCCCATATATGTAGGAACGTCCACATGTTAGGCCGTTTCCCGTACTACAAAACGACAGCTAGTACCGCTCTATGGTCGCTAAATCGCGTATGAATCGCTAAATCGCGTATGGAATTGCTAAATCGTGTAAATCGCGTATCCATGTTTGTATTGAATGCCCCTCCCAGATTCGTGTGTGTGTGTGGGGGGGGGGGGGGGGGGTATTTACCCCTGATGGCCCTCCCCCTGGATCCGCCAGTGCCAGCAATTACCGCCAAGGAGAGCCTCTGCCAGACTTAAAGGAAATAGTTCACCTTGGAAATTTTTACCCAACACGATTTGATTATATTTTTTAATACAATTTCTTTTTATATTGTCAAAAATGGCCTTATATCGCGCCGATCCAGGACAGAAGGCCGTACATTTGTATTGTTTATCAAAACTATATGCATACTCTCTGAGTCAGAGTCCTGACGTCACGCGAATGTAAACAATGGTTCAGCCAATCAGATTCGAAAGTAGTCGCGTAAAGATAGACTCGCATTGGAGATGTGCCAACCGGCGGCCGGCGATCGCTGCTAGCACAGCTGCAAGCTGATTGGCTGATGGTATAGCCTCTGCCCGGGCTAGAACCAGTACAACATTCTTTCGCCAGCATCGCATTCCTTCGCCAAAAACTCAAATATATTCGGCTGGAGAGTCTTTTAAGTGAAGAAAACTTGCAGATAGGGGTTTCCCAACACGGGCTACAAAACTGCTATCTCAGTTTAAAACTAATGTTGAAGGTGAACTATTTCCTTTAATGGAATTCATTTTCCAATTTTCCAAATTTGTATAAGCAATTGCGAAAGTTGTGTCCTGCCGCGAAGCGGCGCGAAATTTTCGGTTTTTGACTGTGGATAGCTGGATTTTGAGTGCTGCAAAGACAATTTTTACGATTTTACGATAAATTGGGAACGCGCGGGGGGGGGGGGGGGGGGTACTTGTATTAAATGCCCCCCCCCATATGCCTGTGGGGTGGGGTGGTGGGGGAATTTGCCCTGATGCCCCCCTGGATCCGCCAGTGGTCTGGCCTTTAGCCGCAAATAAGCAAATAAAGAAAGAACAGCGATTGTTATTAATTTAGCAGAACGTTGAGAGGCGGGTGGCAGTCATGGTGGGCCCCTGGGAAAAAGACCTACACAAAAATCCCCTGGATATGAAAAACTCTACGGATTTCGGCCCTTTATTTTGTGAGGCCCCTTTAACCCGCGCGGCGCTGGGGGTAAATTTTACCCCCCTCCCTGATTTTCTCAATAACTTGAAAACTATGAAAGATATCACAGTGAAACTTATGGTACCTTAAGGTGCATCAATTCTACGTCTTCTGCCAAAATGTTGTTGAAATTCGTGAAAATTTTGAGGAGATAATGACGTTTTAGTGACGTCATGTCATGTCATTTTTGGTGAAAAAACGTTAAATGTTTGAAAAAATCGTAGAGTATATCATGTTATTGCAACTCGCAAATAAAAGCCGTCAAAAGACAGA
>JAXIVJ010017981.1:5000-24665 GCA_036785665.1 Chirona hameri | reverse complement strand
ACAACACGATAGAGTCATATCTTAACACGCGCCCTCTGATAATTACACGCCCTAGACCTAGAGGGGGCGGATTCCGACCCCCCCCCCTCCTAAGGTCTCGAAAACCACGCAACGTAGCGACAATCGGAAAACGGCGTTAGGTAGCTCGAGACAAGCTCTACCGAAGGTTTATCTGTATTTTGTTTAGATCAGATCAATATTGAGTTCACCAGAGGTCATCAAAGGTCAGATTTTCCAGTTTTAGGACTTCGCTCCAGAAACCCCCAAATATTTCGGGAACTATAATAGCTAGGAATAAACGGAAAAAGCAATCGAAAACTCTTGAAATATGCAATCGCCATTTGTTCCTCAAATTTGAGCTCATGTCAATATTTTAGGCTCCAGAGGTCATCAAATGTAAAAAAGAAGCTGTTTTTGGCAAAACAGTTGTTCGCAAATAATTTGTTTACCTAATGAAGATAAGTCACTAATTTGTACGCCATCGTGTTTGTCTCGTCAAGGCGCGTCTAATTCAAAATCGTAGGAGGTTTTTCAGAATTCAAAATTTTCACTGGGGGTCGGTCGCTCAGGAAAGTACGGGCCAACGTATTTGTCCGGATGTGTGTCCAGACGAGATCTTTGGCCACCTCTGTAGGTCGACGCTGCGGTTATTGGTTCGTAAGATAAGCAGGGGGAGGGACCCCCCCCCCCCGCCCCCCCCCCAGCCAATGGCGTTCGGCTGAGACCCCAGCCAATGCCAGGTTAATACTGGTCAGAGTTCGTCACGGGCTGGGCCGGCCCTATGGGCGATGGGCTGGGCCTGGGCTGGGCCTCAACTTTAAGGAAATCATCGGGCTCTGGACGGGCCTGGGCTGAGAATGTTGAAGCTCAGGTCAGAGCTGAACAAATATTTCAACCAGCAGTTCACTTCCACAGCAACACACTGTTGCTGTGGCTGTGGCTTTTTGTTTGTGTTTGGTTAGCATAGTTGGTTCATTGTTTCACATTTATGGTATACAAGTAAATATGCTAGAATAGTGATTGCAAATTTTGTGAGTATATATATATATATATATATATATATATATATATATATATATATATATATATATATATATATATATATATATATTTAATCTGAACGGGCCGGACTGGGCCTGGGCCAGGGCCTCCCGTAAGTAAGGAACTGGGTGGGCAAATGCCCACCCAGTGCTCCAAAATGCCCACCCAGTGGCGATAATTTG
Source organism: Chirona hameri (assembly GCA_036785665.1). Lineage (NCBI taxonomy): Eukaryota > Metazoa > Arthropoda > Thecostraca > Balanomorpha > Balanidae > Chirona > Chirona hameri. The sequence continues at coordinate 23,442 of JAXIVJ010017981.1, read as the reverse complement.
CCCACCCAGTTGTAAACTATGAAATTACGGGCATCCGTAATCTCCCGTCCCCTCTCGGTTACCAAAAACCATCAAAAGAACCATTCTGGCATCGGCAGTTAATTTTTCCTGTTTGTAAGCACTAGCGGATCCAGGGGAGGGAGCATGGCGGCCATGCCCCCCCTAAAAAACACGCCTGAAATCGGAGCAAAATTGACACATTTCCTGATATAGAAGCAATTCTAAGCAAATTTTACTAACGAAAGTTTGTTTTAAATCACCTATCAATGCGAAAGCGAAATCCGATCAGTTTTCAGAATTGTGTGAGACTTTTTGGAATTCCCTCCCCCAACCAACCAACGTTCTGGTCTGCCAATGTTTGCAAGCATTTGGATGCGAATGGAAAGAATTCCCTCCCCCCCAACCAACCAACGTTCTGGGTCCGCCAATGTTTGCCAGCATTTGGATGCGAATGGAAAGAATTCCCTCCCCCCCCAACCAACCAACGTTCTGGGTCCGCCAATGTTTGCCAGCATTTGGATGCGAATGGAAAGAATTCCCTCCCCCCAACCAACCAACGTTCTGGGTCCGCCAATGTTTGCCAGCATTTGGATGCGAATGGAAAGAATTCCCTCCCCCCCCCAACCAACCAACGTTCTGGGTCCGCCAATGTTTGGAAGCATTTGGATGCGAATGGAAAGAATTCCCTCCCCCAACCAACCAACGTTCTGGGTCCGCCAATGTTTGCCAGCATTTGGATGCGAATGGAAAGAATTCCCCCCCCCCCCCCACCAACCAACGTTCTGGGTCCGCCAATGTTTGGAAGCATTTGGATGCGAATGGAAAGAATTCCCTCTCCCCCAACCAACCAACGTTCTGGGTCCGCCAATGTTTGCCAGCATTTGGATGCGAATGGAAAGAATTCCCTCCCCCCCCAACCAACCAACGTTCTGGGTCCGCCAATGTTTGGAAGCATTTGGATGCGAATGGAAAGAATTCCCTCCCCCCCCCCCCCCAACCAACCAACGTTCTGGGTCCGCCAATGTTTGGAAGCATTTGGATGCGAATGGAAAGAATTCCCTCCCCCTCAACCAACGTTCTGGGTCCGCCAATGTTTGCCAGCATTTGGATGCGAATGGAAAGAATTCCCTCCCCCCCCAACCAACCAACGTTCTGGTCCGCCAATGTTTGGAAGCATTTGGATGCGAATGGAAAGAATTCCCTCCCCCCCCCCCCAACCAACCAACGTTCTGGGTCCGCCAATGTTTGCCAGCATTTGGATGCGAATGGAAAGAATTCCCTCCCCCCCCCCAACCAACCAACGTTCTGGGTCCGCCAATGTTTGCCAGCATTTGGATGCGAATGGAAAGAATTCCCTTCCCCCAACCAACCAACGTTCTGGGTCCGCCAATGTTTGCCAGCATTTGGATGCGAATGGAAAGAATTCCCTCCCCCCCCCCCCCCAACCAACCAACGTTCTGGGTCCGCCAATGTTTGCCAGCATTTGGATGAGAATGGAAAGAATTCCCCCCCCCCCAACCAACCAACGTTCTGGGTCCGCCAATGTTTGGAAGCATTTGGATGCGAATGGAAAGAATTCCCTCCCCCCCAAACCAACCAACGTTCTGGGTCCGCCAATGTTTGCCAGCATTTGGATGCGAATGGAAAGAATTCCCTCTCCCCCCAACCAACCAACGTTCTGGGTCAGCCAATGTTTGCCAGCATTTGGATGCGAATGGAAAGAATTCCCTCCCCCCCCCAACCAACCAACGTTCTGGGTCCGCCAATGTTTGCCAGCATTTGGATGCGAATGGAAAGAATTCCCTCCCCCCAACCAACCAACGTTCTGGGTCCGCCAATGTTTGCCAGCATTTGGATGCGAATGGAAAGAATTCCCTCCCCCCCAACCAACCAACGTTCTGGGTCCGCCAATGTTTGGAAGCATTTGGATGCGAATGGAAAGAATTCCCTCCCCCCCCCAACCAACCAACGTTCTGGGTCCGCCAATGTTTGGAAGCATTTGGATGCGAATGGAAAGAATTCCCTCCCCCCCAACCAACGTTCTGGGTCCGCCAATGTTTGGAAGCATTTGGATGCGAATGGAAAGAATTCCCTCCCCCCCAACCAACCAACGTTCTGGGTCCGCCAATGTTTGCCAGCATTTGGATGCGAATGGAAAGAATTCCCTCCCCCCCCAACCAACCAACGTTCTGGGTCCGCCAATGTTTGGAAGCATTTGGATGCGAATGGAAAGAATTCCCTCTCCCCCCCCCAACCAACCAACGTTCTGGGTCCGCCAATGTTTGCCAGCATTTGGATGCAAATGGAAAGAATTCCCCCCCCCCAACCAACCAACGTTCTGGGTCCGCCAATGTTTGGAAGCATTTGGATGCGAATGGAAAGAATTCCCTCCCCCCCCCCCAACCAACCAACTTTCTGGGTCCGCCAATGTTTGGAAGCATTTGGATGCGAATGGAAAGAATTCCCTCCCCCCAACCAACGTTCTGGGTCCGCCAATGTTTGCCAGCATTTGGATGCGAATGGAAAGAATTCCCTCCCCCCCCCCAACCAACCAACGTTCTGGGTCCGCCAATGTTTGGAAGCATTTGGATGCGAATGGAAAGAATTCCCTCCCCCCCCCCCCCAACCAACCAACGTTCTGGGTCCGCCAATGTTTGGAAGCATTTGGATGCGAATGGAAAGAATTCCCTCCCCCCAACCAACCAACGTTCTGGTCCGCCAATGTTTGCCAGCATTTGGATGCGAATGGAAAGAATTCCCTCCCCCCCAACCAACCAACGTTCTGGGTCCGCCAATGTTTGCCAGCATTTGGATGCGAATGGAAAGAATTCCCTCCCCCCCAACCAACCAACGTTCTGGGTCCGCCAATGTTTGCCAGCATTTGGATGCGAATGGAAAGAATTCCCTCCCCCCCAACCAACCAACGTTCTGGGTCCGCCAATGTTTGCCAGCATTTGGATGCGAATGGAAAGAATTCCCTCCCCCCAACCAAGCAACGTTCTGGGTCCGCCAATGTTTGGAAGCATTTGGATGCGAATTTAAAGAATTCCCTCCCCCCAACCAACCAACGTTCTGGGTCCGCCAATGTTTGCCAGCATTTGATGCGAATGGAAAGAATTCCCTCCCCCCCAACCAACCAACGTTCTGGGTCCGCCAATGTTTGCCAGCATTTGGATGCGAATGGAAAGAATTCCCTCCCCCCCCAACCAACCAACGTTCTGGGTCCGCCAATGTTTGCCAGCATTTGGATGCGAATGGAAAGAATTCCCTCCCCCCCCAACCAACCAACGTTCTGGGTCCGCCAATGTTTGCCAGCATTTGGATGCGAATGGAAAGAATTCCCTCCCCCCAACCAACCAACGTTCTGGGTCCGCCAATGTTTGGAAGCATTTGGATGCGAATGGAAAGAATTCCCTCCCCCCCCAACCAACCAACGTTCTGGGTCCGCCAATGTTTGGAAGCATTTGGATGCGAATGGAAAGAATTCCCTCCCTCCTCCCCCCCAACCAACCAACGTTCTGGGTCCGCCAATGTTTGCAAGCATTTGGATGCGAATGGAAAGAATTCCCTCCCCCCCCCCAACCAACCAACGTTCTGGGTCCGCCAATGTTTGGAAGCATTTGGATGCAAATGGAAAGAATTCCTTCCCCCCCCCCAACCAACCAACGTTCTGGGTCCGCCAATGTTTGGAAGCATTTGGATGCGAATGGAAAGAATTCCCTCCCCCCAACCAACCAACGTTCTGGGTCCGCCAATGTTTGGAAGCATTTGGATGCGAATGGAAAGAATTCCCTCCCCCCCCCCAACCAACCAACGTTCTGGGTCCGCCAATGTTTGGAAGCATTTGGATGCGAATGGAAAGAATTCCCTCCCCCAACCAACCAACGTTCTGGGTCCGCCAATGTTTGGAAGCATTTGGATGCGAATGGGAAGAATTCCCTCCCCCCCAACCAACGTTCTGGGTCCGCCAATGTTTGGAAGCATTTGGATGCGAATGGAAAGAATTCCCTCCCTCCCCCCCCCCCAACCAACCAACGTTCTGGGTCCGCCAATGTTTGGAAGCATTTGGATGCGAATGGAAAGAATTCCCTCCCCCCCCAACCAACCAACGTTCTGGGTCCGCCAATGTTTGGAAGCATTTGGATGCGAATGGAAAGAATTCCCTCCCCCCCCAACCAACCAACGTTCTGGGTCCGCCAATGTTTGGAAGCATTTGGATGCGAATGGAAAGAATTCCCTCCCCCCAACCAACGTTCTGGGTCCGCCAATGTTTGGAAGCATTTGGATGCGAATGGAAAGAATTCCCTCCCCCCCCCCAACCAACCAACGTTCTGGGTCCGCCAATGTTTGGAAGCATTTGGATGCGAATGGAAAGAATTCCCTCCCCCCCCCCCCCCCCCAACCAACCAACGTTCTGGGTCCGCCAATGTTTGGAAGCATTTGGATGCGAATGGAAAGAATTCCCTCCCCCCCCCAACCAACCAACGTTCTGGGTCCGCCAATGTTTGGAAGCATTTGGATGCGAATGGAAAGACGGTAATCACGCCCCGCCAAATCGGAGTCCATCACAGGGAAGCCTTAGAAAATTGGTAACAGCAGAGAAATTACTCAGTTATTGAAATATGTCACTAACGGGCGTTGTTACTAACGGCAAGTAATCAGTTGTGTATTTTGTTTTCGCCCTTGAAGCGGCGCGAACAATTCTTATGTCTAGATTTAATGAATAATTAATTAATTGTATTCACAAATTTGATATAAAATGGGCATTGACTGCATTTTTAACAGAGTAAATAATGCCTACAAACTACGAACATCATAGACTGGTACGACCGGTTTGGCTCCCTTTATGCTATAGGTTTTAATTTGTTACATGATTACTATTTGATAACCCTAAATGTTCCAAGCGGTTGGGGCGTTGCCAATCTTCGCCGGTTGCAAGGTGTACAAGCAGCATTTTTTAATGTAGGGTCTAGCAGAACAATCTGCACATAACTGTCCTGAAACGTCACAATTATTAATATTGAGAAGAAATTGACTGCCAAAAAGTCAAAGGCGCGAAATTTGAGGCTTGGAAGGCTGGAACACTATTTTGCCATTTGAATCAGACCATAGGGGTACATATCACGAAGCAATGAGACTGGAGCAAAAGGGAGGACCAAAAAACATGTTGCCCCCTGCCTCCCCCGTTACGGCTAAAGGGGCCCCTGGAGCCGCCAGTGCCCATCCCCATAATCACTGGCGGATCCAGGGGGGGGGGGGCATCGTGGGAAAATGCCCCCCCCCCCTTGCCCCTCTCCCGACAGGAATCTGGGCATTCAATACTTACAAATATTCCCCGCGCTCCCTGCACTGAACGTGAAAAACAATGATCTTAGGAGAAAACTTCATGCAAACGGAAGTTTTTTCTTCGAGTGATTGATTTTGAAGTTTTATGTATCCCTTTATGTCAATGCTAGACAAAACAGCGCAATTCAAGCAGCCCGGTGACACTTAAACCCGCGCCCGGCTGGGGGGGGGGGAATCTGCCCCCTCTCCGATTTTCTCAATAACCTGACAACTATGATGGATATCAACGTGAAACTTTAAGTACCTTATGCTGCATCAATTCTACGTCTTCTCACCAAATTGCAATGAAATTAATGTAGTACTTTTGGAGATAATGACTTGTTAACCCTCGCGCTAGGGGGACCCTTTCTCACCTTCGCCCTACGGGGTCCTAAAAAGACCCTCCCCCTGTTAACTTCCAAACCAAGCAATATGGAGCAATGCGGTAAGAACCAGCATGTTGCCTGTCATGAGAGGAATCTAACAGTATGCGATGTTTAGGTTTCAGGTCAACGGGTGACCTTCCAGGTATAAGTGAATGACCTAAGATCTACCACGTCCAAAAATAGCGATTGTACAGGGCGCTTAGTATAACTTCCGAACGGAGAGAGATAGACACCGTAAAAGTAGCGCGATGCCTGTCATAAGGAAAATCCAAAGGCATCCTATTTTGAGCATCTAGGTCAACTGGTGACTTTTTGGAGCAGGTCAATAGCCCTTAGGGTTCTGGCATGACCTTGACGAAAAGGTCATACATAGGTCACGATCTAAAAGTCGTATACATTTGTAAATTTTGATAAGATACGTATAATTGTTGTAAATTCAGCTACGGAAAATTTCAGCAAGATGCGACGCATGTGTGAAACGTTATTCAAGAAAAACCTCAGGCAGGGTCGTTTTAGGACCCCCACCCCCGTAGGGCGAGGGTTAATGACGTCATGTCATGACATTTTTGGTGGAAAAACGATAAATGTTTGACAAATCCTAGAAAATAGAGTTTTGAAGCTATTTGCATATACAAAAAAAAACTTCAAAAGAAAGGAAATGACATTATCTTCAGAATGGCTATCTCGGATTAAAAAAAAAGAAGTTTTTTTTACTCCCCCCTCCCCCCAAAACAAAAATCCGAAAAAAAATCCGCATTTTTTTGTGAATTTAAAAAGTGAATTTCTTAAGCTCTAATACCAAAATAAGGACACCGGCCCAAATCCGCGGAGGGGAAAAAATGGGGGTACTTTTTTGCCACAAAAAGATGTCCCCCCCACGGAGAGAGGCTGGATCCGCCAGTGCCCATGAGCTAAGCCCGTCTCACCGAAATGCCCACCCAGTCCAAAATCCTTACGGGAGGCCTGCCTGGGCCTCAATATGATCAATTTGACCGGGGCCTGGTCCGGGTCTGGGCTTGTGTTCATGGGCCTGGGCCGGGCTGGGCTGTGGGTTGGTGGGCCCGTGACCAACACTGATACTGGTACATTGTCAAAGCCTTGCACTCCTCTCAGACTCCTCTCAGACTCTCAGACGTTACTAGCTCATACATTGCAAAACAATCAGAACTTTGACTGGTCTTCCTTCGAGGGCCTCGACCGGCAGACCACAACCACAGGACCCTCTACAGGACAGCAGAGGCCCTCTACAGATCGACAGGGGCCTGTAAAGGCGCGGCAGATGGCCATCTGCAGATCGGCATGGCCCTCTAAAGACCGACAGAGGGCCCTCTACAGATTGGCTGGGACACTGCAGATCGACAGGGCCCCTAAAGGCTACAGGTCGGCAGGACCCCCTAAATGCCGGCAGAGTCCCCCTGCAGATTGGCGGGGCGATCTACAGATCGGCAGGGTCCTCTAAAGGCCGACAGGACCCTCTGATGGTCGACAGGGGTCTCTAAATGCCGAAAGGGCCCTCTAAAGGCCGGCAGGGCCCTCTAAAGCCCGTCTGGGTCCTCTAAAGGCCGACAGGGTCGTCCAAAGGCCGACAGAGGGCCCTCTACAGATCGGCAGGGCCCTCTAAAGCAGAATTCGCCACGGGCTGGGCTGGCCCTATGGGCCATGGGCCGGGCCTGGGCTGGGCTGGGCCTGGGCTGGGCCTCAACTTTAAGGAAATCACTGGGCTCTGGACGGGCCTAGGCTGAGAATGTTGAAGCTCGGGTCAGAGCTGAACAATATTTCAACCAGCAGTTCACTTCCACAGCAACACACTGTTGCTGTGGCTGTGGCTTTTTGTTTGTTTTTGGTTAGCATAGTTGGTTCATTGTTTCACATTTATAGTATACAAGTAAATATGCTAGGATAGTGACTCCAAATTTTGTGAAAATATGTATATGCTTAATCTGAACGGGCCGGACCGGGCCTGGGCCTCAATATTATACATTTGACCGGGCATGTTCCGGGCCTGGGCTTGGTGTGCATGGGCCTGGGCTGGGCCGGGCTGGGGTTGGTGGGCCCGTGACGAACACTGTTCTAAAGGCCAGCAGAGGGCCCTCTACAGATTGGCTGGAACACTGCAGATCGACAGGGACCATACAACCTGGAAGAGGGCCCTCTACAGGTGGACAGGGCCCTTTAAATGCCGGCAGAGGCCCTCTACAGATTGGCAGGTCGATCTACAGATCGGGAGGGGCCTCTAAAGGCTGGCAGAGGGCCCTCTCCAGATCTGCAGGGACCCTCTACAGATCGACAGGGCCCTATAAAGGCAGGCAGAGGGCCCTCCACAACCGAAGAGGCACTCTAAATGCCGTCAGGGGGGCCATCTGCAGATCGACAGGGCCCTTTAAAAGCTGGAAGAAGGTCCTCTTCACACTGGCTGGGGCCCTTGTGTACGTATTTACATATACATGCCTTTAACAGACAAGCAAGTGCTATTATTTATTCGTGTTGCGCTTTTGTTTAGGTTGGTGGGCGTTCTTTTATGCGATGTAAGGCGTTTTGCGGGCGCCTGACACCATCCAAAACACTGGGGCCTTCGGCCCCAGGGGGCCCACGCTCGGTCGCCAGAGCCTGGCCTCCAGGGGGAGGGGAATGGCCCCTTGCCCCCCTTGCCTACGTCCTTGGGTATTATACATAATACGAAGCAATACGACTGGCTGTTATTTTTAGGAGCCTGAGACCGCATTAATAGTACCAATTTTGTAATTTCCTACCAAAATTGTGAGCGTGCTCCAAATAATACAAGATTGGACAGCGAAGTGTGAACTCAGAGTCAAAAACTAAATAATATTTGTTTATGAACAGTTCATGGACGTTCGTGAACTGTTCATGAACAACCATTTGTTCGTGAACAGATGACCTTTATCATGAAATTCGTAAACAAACAAACACTGTTCGTAAACTGTTAACGAACACATACAAACACCAAATCCTGCAAAAAATGATATATATATATATATATATATATATATATATATATATATATATATATATATATATATATATATATATATATATATATATATATATATATATATATATATATATATATATATATATATATATATATATATATATATATATATATATATATATATATATATATATATATATATATATATATATATATATATATATATATATATATATATATATATATATATATATATATATATATATATATATATATATATATATATATATATATATATATATATATATATATATATATATATATATATATATATATATATATATATATATATGAAATACTGTATAAATGATTGATTTCAGAACCTGGACGTCTAGACTCATAAATAAACACTACACGTCAACGTCTTTCAACTTAGTTAAGATCATTTGTAAGCGTTTACATTTTTTGGAAATCGAATGCTGGCCATGTCACGAAGTCCACTGTCTAATGACGCACACTCGATCTTCTGTCGTGTGTATGATTAGTTGGAATATTTGCTTCCCGTTCACCAAATAGTCAGCACCTCACCTACTCGTCCTCCGACCTCCACTCCTCACACACACCCTCCTGTCGCGACACGGCCACGTTACGTCGGCTGCCGTCATCTCCCACTGGCTGCGGTCGCTCCCCTGCCGCCGTCAGTGGCTGCCGTCCCTACCTCAGTGGATGCGGTCCCTCCCCTGCCGCCGCCAGTGACTGCCGTGCCGTCCCTCCCTCAGTGGCTGCGGTCCCTCCCCTGCCGCCGCCAGTGACTGCCGTGCCGTCCCTCCCTCAGTGACTGCCGTGCCGTCCCTCCCTCAGTGGCTGCGGTCCCTCCCCTGCCGCCGTCAGTGGCTGCCGCCCCTCCATCAGTGGTTGCGGTCCCTCCCCTGCCGCCGCCAGTGACTGCCGTGCCGTCCCTCCCTCAGTGGCTGCGGTCCCTCCCCTGCCGCCGCCAGTGACTGCCGTGCCGTCCCTCCCTCAGTGGCTGCAGTCCCTCCCCTGCCGCCGCCAGTGACTGCCGTGCCGTCCCTCCCTCAGTGACTGCCGTGCCGTCCCTCCCTCAGTGACTGCCGTGCCGTCCCTCCCTCAGTGGCTGCGGTCCCTCCCCTGCCGCCGTCAGTGGCTGCCATCCCTACCTCAGTGGTTGCGGTCCCTCCCCTGCCGCCGCCAGTGACTGCCGTGCCGTCCCTCCCTCAGTGGCTGCGGTCCCTCCCCTGCCGCCGCCAGTGACTGCCGTGCCGTCCCTCCCTCAGTGACTGCCGTGCCGTCCCTCCCTCAGTGACTGCCGTGCCGTCCCTCCCTCAGTGACTGCCGTGCCGTCCCTCCCTCAGTGGCTGCGGTCCCTCCCCTGCCGCCGTCAGTGGCTGCCGTCCCTCCCTCAGTGGTTGCGGTCCCTCCCCTGCCGCCGCCAGTGACTGCCGTGCCGTCCCTCCCTCAGTGACTGCCGTGCCGTCCCTCCCTCAGTGACTGCCGTGCCGTCCCTCCCTCAGTGGCTGCGGTCCCTCCCCTGCCGCCGTCAGTGGCTGCCGCCCCTCCCTCAGTGGTTGCGGTCCCTTCCCTGCCGCCGTCAGTGGCTGCCGTGCCGTCCCTCCCTCAGTGGCTGCCGTGCCGTCCCTCCCTCAGTGGCTGCCATGCCGTCCCTCCCTCAGTGGCTGCCGTGCCTCCCCTGCCCGTGCTGTCAGAGGGTCATGGCCTCGTCGGCGCCCCACCCCGTCCCTCCCCACGCCCCATCCGGTGGCCAAGTCAGGAATGTTCCCGGCCAGCACGGGACGCTGTGAGACATTTTGGCGGCCCAGAGGCCAGATTCCGCCATTCTTTTCAGCCAGCGATCCTCCAGACAGGAAGTGGTGACCTATGACACCCTCGCCGAGGCAGCGGTCTGCTCAGGACCGATTATTTTTGTCTTGCTGTTGGATTAAATATTTGCGAGTTTGTGGAATTTATTTGATGGGGCACCAACCAAGTTATTTTGTATATGGCTCAGTTCAAAAGCGATGGAATGTAAAACAGCATAACAAATGGCGTCGTGTACAGAGAGAGCCCTGGCGAGCGGGGTGGCTTTAATGTTTTTAAGGCGTCGGTCCAGTAATACGAGTCGGTCGTCCCTCGACAAGATGGGGCGGGGACTGAGAGCATCTACCGAGGACACCACAGGCGCACCCAGTCCTGAAAACATGACTGTCCTTTGGTCTGACCGCTCCCCAGTACAGAGGAGAAAGGGGAGCGAGCGGCTACAGAGTACAGTGCTAGTAACAGCAGGAACAGAGGTGCACCATTTCGGATAAATCGCATTGCAGAGCATGGTAGCTGTTTGGAAAGCAATCATAAAGACAACACGCATATACACTTACGGTGTATGTAATCAACAAAGAAAATTATGAACGAGATAAGCAGACTATGGTAGCTGTATGTTCCTTGGAAGGAAATAAAACATGCCCGTTGCCAACTATAAGTTCTCGACCATCTAATAAATAAATCCTGTTCTGACATATCTCTGCCTTCATATACATTTCAAAGTAATGTTGTTATTAAGAGTGAAGATACGTTGCAACCTGAACATGGTTGTTTTGCACAACGGCTAACAGTTAGAGCTTCGATCTTCTTTTTCCACGTATACCGCGGATAGCCGGTAAGAAACCTCGTCGGAATAATTTCTCCAAAAAGAGTGGCGAAGGAGAACCGAAAAACAGCGCTGTGCACTCGACCGTGGTCAAGATCTGCGCAAATTTGCACTACCGTGACAAAAACGTGATAACGCAAATGCCTTGTCGGTCAATAAGCGTGTGCCGTGCCCGTTGCGCGAGCCACTTGGCGAGTCGGCTGAACCGCTGTTGCCGGCCACACAAGGTCACGTTTTCCGCCCGACGGCGATCTCTGCCATATAATCATCGGCCCATGTCCCGCAACACCTGCAACATTGCCGGTAAGCCGTAAGCGCACCAACTGCGAGCGTTGCAAACCCCACAGGCTCGACTGCGTCACTTGTCCCAGAATCGCTCAATTCGCCTAATCTACTTGACAGTGGCGAGGAATGGGCTCGACGGCGGCGGCGTCAATAGCGGCGTTGTTCGCGCGACCTGCATGCGTCACAAATGCGTCACGACCGGCAGCGGACGCGCGTTAGCGTCACGCGGTCGTAACCCGAGCCGCTTGCCGACGGACCGACGGCGGTCGTGGGCGAGGCCGACGCATCGCCCGGGGCGACGATGACGTCACGGTTCGGACGTCATCTGACCGTCTGTTCAATACGGCTTGCATGGTCAGCGTGCCACGGGACTGTACCGCACGGACGACATGGCACCGAGGCAAGGCTGTATAAACCAGGTAGAACACTCCGGCCGAAACAGTGGTGACAAACACTAATTTAGTAGCCGCGACCCCAGAGTCGCTGTGACGTAGAAGGCGGGGGACGCGGCCGGCTGGCCAGCCGCCGTACACAACATTAGTGCGCGCGTGCCGGAAGCTTAGATCGCGGTTGGTTTCTTTGTTTACTGGTCGATTGCAAAACTTGTAATATGTAATATGTCACAAATCAACCGCTCTGCCGGATGCCGCTAAAAAATGCAATCAGACAAATATTTGCTGTTGTATCTGCGCAAAGTTCAACGATTAGGTACGGTCGACCCGGCTGACCGCCGCTCGAAATGATGATAAGTGTATCTTTGATGCCATTACCCGGCGTGGAAATGTGAATGTATCGCAATTAATTGCCTAGGGAGACATAAACCTCATCAACTATATTGTATTTTTTTGGCATTGCTATTCTTTCTCGTGACATAGTACAGGCGCGGATCCAAGATTTCGGTCAGGGGGGGGGGGGGCACATACAAAAAGTTGCGCCTTACGCACGCTTGGTGGGCGCGACCCGGGCTGAGGAGGGGGGGGGGGGCTTGGGGCTCCCATGCGCCCCCTATACTTTTCTTACAGATGAATCTTCGGGAAATTTATGAAATGGTATCTGAATCTGAATCGTTATCTTGATCATTTTTTGGCATGTCAGTCGTTTCTGCACCCCCGACGGCGCAAAAAGGCATCTTGCTATGTCCTGTAACTCATAAGTCACATTATTATCTTTGATTTTTAGTAATTACTAGACACTTGGCAATTTGTGTTCATTAGTGCAAGCCACCCACAGCACAGGACCGGTAGCATTAGGTACTACTCAGTGGCGGCGGATAAAAGGAGGGGGGGGGGGGTAGAGGAGGCAGCTGCCCGCCCACTCAAGAAGTTGGGGGGGAGGGAAACATATGATTTTGCCTCCCCCATACATTTGTAAGAGACTAGAAAATCCATACTCCAAGAAGTTGGTTCGATTTTTCCTTTTGACCGAAACAATGACACAGGGCCCCGATGTGCCCCCAGCCAGCCTGATGGGCCTTCTAAGACCGACAGAAGGCCCTCAGTCGGCCTGAGGGGGACCCTCGGTAGGCCATGAGGGGCCCTCAGAAGGCCTGAGACTTCAACATTGGCCTGTCCGACGTTTTTTTTTGCGATCATTTAGAGGCCCTGCTAAATATAGTAGCCTAAATCCGAGGAGATACCATTTCGCGTTTTTTTGGGGATGGCCTTTGGCCGTGGGAGGGGCCCTTTTGCCGAGGGGACCCTCTGGGTTTCTTTGCCCCCCATCCGAAAATACGATCCGCCGCCACTGGTACTACTCATAATGGTATCTCAAAACCTAAGTAATACCGATATCAGTCGCATTGGTAACGATTTTCTAGTCTGTTCATATAAGGTGATACAATCTATGGGTTTACGTCCTTGAAAAAAAATACAAAAATATAGCTAACCTACTCCTACAGCCTCTTATGTCGACAATTTTCGCAGATGTCTTCAGCTAAAGAACGCACAGATTTGGGTGTAAATTTTTAGCTTATGAGGTATTCTGGGAAAATACTGCTATGTTGACAGATACAATTATTATGTCGGCTTTCATATACACCTTTAAATCTTGTTTTACGCTTCATAAAAATAGGTAAATGCTTAAAAATGCACATGCACACACGCCCGTAAATTGCCAGCTAACCAATATGGCGAACCCGTTGAAATGTAAACAAACGATTCTCCCCGCCTTCACGTCATCACAACCTGACGAATCACCGTCGAGCTTACTCAAGACTGATTGGTCAATACTAGCTGATAGCCAAATATAGTTTATGAGCAGATATGATAAACACGGCAAAAATGCTGGAAGCTGCTCGCGGTTGCCACACTTCTTACCAATGTTGAAGGAGCGAAGTACACCCCCCTGGACCGAGGCGTGACCGTGACCAGGTCAGGGTCACCTGGTCATTGGTCACGGTCACGGTTAGGATCACGGTCACGGTTCCACTTTTGGCCGTGATCGTAAGGTCAGTCAGAAACGGAGATGGGCCGCAGTCAAGACTTACTCAGTGTTTGAGCGCACTTATCTGAGTGGCCGGAGTTATCGCAGAGTTGAGCGGGTTGGTTACGGTGACTGAATCCGAGGCAGGAGACAATCATGTTGATAAAATTAACTTTGGGCTTAGCCAGTAGTGGTTAGATAAGCTTATGTTGGGGCAGGCACGTAGCCAGGATTTAGACCAGGGGGGCGCCTCGAAAGGGCCCCTTCCCGAGCGATGAAAGGGTCCCCTTCCCAAGCGTTGAAAGGGCCAAACAAAACGGCTGAAAAGGCACGTTAGAAGGATGGAAAATGCAGTATGACAGGTATGGCATGGGCCATACCAACTTTTAGGAGCTGGAGTTAGCAAACTGCCATATCAAGTTTGGAACCAGCGACACCAATTTGGAATCAGCTATATCAACTTGGAATATTTTTAAGATCAAGATCTGGAACTCGTAAACAAATTGCGCCGCGGAGCGGCGCGAAAATTTTGAGTTGTATGCCCTAGATATGCTTTCTCATCAATGCGTCGCATTGCGTATGGTGCGGACATCTAAAAATGCTATATTGTGCGTTTAAAAGGGCGGTAAAAAAGTGCTAAAGTGAACTATTTTGCCCAATTATATATGGAAGTGGCAACATAACACATAAATGCGGCGATAAACGGCCCGATTTGTTTTCTTCTAACCCGCATATAATTTAATTTGTAGTTAAATTGCGCCGCGGAGCGGTGCAAAAATGTTGAGTTTTATTCCCTGGACAACTGCATTCTTACTGTTGAAAGGCCCATGGTCCATTCAGATCGTCTAGGGGCCCGTCCGATCTTTTCAACGCCCTTCCGACCTGTTCAGGGATTCATCTGGGATCCGCGAAGCGAAAAGACGTGATGTGGAGTGGGCAGACTTGTCAACGATTCAATGTGAATCGACTACTTGTGATTGAATCATTCTTATTTCGCTTATTTCAAATGAATCGCTCATGAATCGATTCACCTCATGCGAAAACCTGTTGTGAGTCACTGATTGAATCATTCATACAGATAAAATAGGCTGATTGAATCATTCATTGCGCAATGAATCGTTCTATTTTGGTCGAACAGCATAAGCTATCCAAAAAAAATGTCAGCCGGCCAATTATATGAACTCTGTGTCTTCAGCTGTGGCATGGAATTCATCTCTGCGTGAAGAAAGCGAGGCTTTGTGTCCAACTCCAGTGGGCACAAAGCCACTGTTCCATCAGCCCTAACCTAACTAGGTACCTTGGTACTGGTAGGGTTAAGGGTTTCTGGCGCAGTACTACCTAAGTACTTAGATAAGGTACCTAACTCATACTTTGGTTCATAAACCACACAGTTCACGCACACCTTTTTCACACGAAATATCCTCAAAACGTACCCACTTTTTCCTAAATCCTAGGGGCTATACCATATCCAAAACTAAATCATAAACAAACATTTGCAAGCTTTGGCTCAAATATCACTGTCTCATCTGCGGCGCAATTTATTTCAATTCATGCTTTATATAAAATAATAATGCAAAATTTAAATAAATGTTCTATTCGCTTAAAAAGCAAAACGTCAAGCATTAATGTTTTAGAACTTGAAATTTGCTATTATAATAAATATTATAAATATAACTGTATAATCTCACCACTGTCCTATTTGAGCATATTATAGTTAAGTGGCTCATCTATGATGGCGTCCTTGTCGTCGCGCCACTTTAGCCCACGGCGCACTAACCCATTGCACTCTATAATAACTAACCGCCTATTTTATGATTCGATGACGTCATTGAAATTTCTACAGGGTTTTTGAATAACTGAAAATATTCATGAGAGCTGTCTGGCATAGTTGAAATGTTGTATTTATATTTGTATTTAAATATTAGGTATTTTTAAGCAGCAATTACTTGTCAGTTATCAAGAAAGGTATGGATAATTTTTCATTAATAAATAATCAAGCATATCGATGTGATTAGTGATTACTGATGACGTCATTTGATCTGCCCCTTTTAATGTACTCTCGGGATGGTAGGATCATATGTAAGCCTTGATAAAATCACGCCTCTATACAGTAAACACGCAGTGAGCCAGTGTTAGTGTGGGCTAGTGTTGGCTTATTATGGGCTATTCCAAGGTCTTTTTATAAGTTATATCCTGTTAATTATATCTCGCCGACTTCTCTAAGTTATACATACTGATACCCTGTGAGTGGGAATATTCATTGTGGTGTAGGTGGACTCGGGAGTCTGGAATTGGGACTGAAAATAGCTGCCAGGCTATTAAAGTTTATTAGTATTTGTTATTGTTTTGTTTTCTCGCATGGGTAGGTTAGGTACATGCTTCTTACTTAGGTGTTTCAGCCTTTTCATCACATGCCTACGATTCATATCATAATGCCTGGCTAATAATAGATAGATAGGATATACTTTTATTCTGGACATTATGTCCATTTCCACAGGGTATCATTTATTCATACAGCACATCAGCGGGGTTATAAGCTACAGCACATAATAAGGTTACTTGTCAGTTCCATTTATTGCATAATTTATTTACTGCATCAATGATCGCAATCAGAGCGATGTCAAACGACTGCTGCTGCACAGCGCGCGCGCGCGCGCGTGTGTGTGTGTGTGTGTGTGTGTGTGTGTGTGTGTGTGTGTGTGTGTGTGTGTGTGTGTGTGTGTGTGTGTGTGTGTGTGTGTGTGTGTGTGTGTGTGTGTATGTCTATGTGTACATACATACACATATTTTTCATTAATAAATAATAAAGCATATTTGTATTATATTATTATATTATATTGTATTATATATATATATATATATATATATATATATATATATATATATATATATATATATATATATATATATATATATATATATATATATATATATATATATATATATATATATATATATATATATATATATATATATATATATATATATATAGTATATTATATATATTTATATTATAGTATATTTTATTATTTTATTATCTTATATTATTATTATTTTATATAAAGCATGAATTGAAATCAATTGCGCCGCCGATGAGACAGTGATATTTGGGCCAAAGCTTGCAAATGTTTGTTTATGATTTAGTTTTGGATATGGTATTGATTTAGTTTTGTATGTGTATGCATTGTTTTATTTGTATAAGTCTCCTCATGAAATTATATAGACCCATGAGGGTGCAAAATATACTGTATTTTTAATATTATTATTATTTAGTTAATATTAATTAAGTATGCATTGATTCGGCGATTCACATACACATTGCGAGTCATTGTGAATTAATCATTCATGAGCCACTCATATTAGCCGTGAGTCACTGTGAATCAACTCACCAGCGTTAATGTCGAGTGATTGAATCATGATTGAATCATTCATTATGGTCCGTGAATCACTGTGAATCGACTCACCAGCGTTAATGTTGAGTGATTGAATCATTATTTAATCATTCATTATGGTCCGTGAATCACTGTGAATTGACTCATGACAAATATGAATAATTGACAAGTCTGGGAGTGGGTGATATATATAAAATACAAAGAGGGCTTACTCTACAAGAAAAAAAAAATCGGAGCTTTCGGGTATATTGTAACACCCTGACGAAGGTTGTCACAATATACCCGAACGCTCTGCTTTTAATATTTGTATCGTGATGAAGTCCTCTTTGAATTTAATCTTCATCTGGGATCTCTACGTGCTTTTGACCCTTTCGGTCTGACCAGGGACTCCTCTGATCTTCCAAGAAGCCCCCTTTGTGTATCAAGGGGCTCATTCGGCCTGTTCAGAGGTCCTTCCGACCTGGCCAGGGGCTGCACTGGCTGCTTTGTCGCCCTGCCGACATGCTCAGGGGGCCCTCCGACCTGCCCAGGGCCCCTCCGACATGCCCAGGGGCCCCTCCAGTCTGGCTAGGAACTCATCCGGCATGTGCAAGAGCCCTTTATAAGGGATTAATAAGGAATTAATAGGATTACGCAGAATGTAATTATGTATTTATATCAAGTAATACAATTATATATAATTATATTACTTGACATAGATACATAATTACATTTCTGCGTAATTGTGCCGTCCATAAGTGTAATAACTCCACGTTTATGGCACCTACATGCAGGCACGTAGCCAGTATTTCGTCCAGGGGGGGGGGGGGGGGGGTGGGGCGGCGCCTCAAATTGGCCCCTTCCCGAGCGTTGAAAGGGCCTCCTTCCCATGCCTTGAAAGGGCCTCCTTCCCATGCGTTGAAAGGGCCAAACAAAACTGATGAAAAGGCACGTTACAAAGATGGAAAATGCAGTATTACAGGTATGGCATGGGCCATACCAACTTTTAGGAGCTGGAGTTAGCAAACTGCCATATCAACTT